>SJYV01027655.1:1819773-1832881 GCA_006410875.1 Neotragus pygmaeus
TAATATGTATATATATATATATATATATATATATATATATATATATATAATGTGTATTCACCCACATCAGGTCTTGGAGATTGAAGGGAGGGCGCAAAAGACTGTTGAGTAAAAAGCATTTATACTCTTGGAAGTAGGGAACGGTATCCACAAACAAGTTAAGCACCAACATAAGGTAGTACTTGGATAAAGGCAGGGTGAATGCAATAGAAAATGATCATTGTCCATATTTAAACTTTTTGTCCTAAGAGATGAGGTTTTAAATATTTGCTTAGAGGATGAAGTTTATGTCCAGAAGGTCATTAAATATCAACTGGTTTCTTTTCTCACTATAGAAATTGCATATGGTATTACTGTGGGATAGGAAGTATAGAAAGTCAACCAAAACCAAGAAAATCAAAAAGCTTTTAAGAATCAAATTCCAAACAATCCTTTCAAAAATTATTATTAGGATGCATTGCTATTGAATTAATAACCAAATTGAAAAAAAATATTTATTCAACATTTATTTTTAAACTATGCTGGGTGCTTTTGAGAAAAAGCATAAATCATGTTCTTTGCCCTTGAGGCACTGACAGTCTAGTATGAGACACAAACAAGTAAACAAACAATAACATATAGCATGATAATGATAATCGTGGCTACCTAATATGTACCAAATATCACACTACTGCTTTACTTAAATTATCACAACAAGCATTTTTGCAAACATTATTATCATATATCACATATTATGTTACAGGAAAAAAATAAAAGCATAGACTTAGAGAAATTGAAACCTTGTTTAAATGACACAGCTAGTGTGGGCTGGAGCCAAGGTATTTAAACCCAAGTACGACTAAAGTCAGAGTCATGAATTACTAACTACACAATACCACAGAATATATCTGTCACTACCAGATCATTGTCCTTAAACAACCATGAATTTATATAGCAATTATGGGCTTCCCTGGTGGCTCAGTGATAAAGAATCCTCCTGCCAATGCAGGAGACTCAGGTTCGATCCTTGGGTCAGGAATATCACCTGGAGAAGGAAATGGCAAACCACTGCAGTGTTCTTGCCTGGAAAATCCCTTGGACAGAAGAACTTGGTGGGCAACAGTCCATGGGGTCACTAAAGGGTCGAACATGACTTAGCGACTAAACGACAGTAAGGATTTGTAGACAGTAAAACAAAGGAGTTTAGACTACAATCTAGCTAGGGAAAAGAGTTTCATGGCTAATCTCATTTTTCTTCTTCCCTTATTCAGTAAGAGGTATGTGGGAAATTAAGAATGCATCTGTAGGACATTCTGATTTTGGAAACACATTTTTAAGGAAAAAGGTTTCAAGAGAAATGTAATGAGACCAACAGCGGTCTTCGGAGTAGATTAGCTGGAGAAAGTGCCTGTGGTCAACTTTGTTGAGAGTCCGTATTGGCTTTGCTTAAGGAATATTGCATTAAATTTGAACCCACTATATGTTTGGTTCTGTTCAAATGCAAAGCTGACAGTGCAGTTTCTCAGTTCTCCAACTAAAACAAAGTCCAAGAAAACATCTAGTTAAATATGAGACACTTTGCATTTTAACTAACTCATACTAAGTGCTTGAAAACTTTAAGGTGTGAATATTTCTTACCAACAGACAGACTTGACTGGAACTTATGTGTCTCTATAGCCACTTTTAAATTAAAGTATAATTAACATACAGTATAAAGCAGAAATCTTAAGTGTTCAGTCCATTCAGTCCCATGAGTTTTGACAATTTTATGCACCTGTATAGTCACTCTCTCAAATAAAATATTGAATATTTCTCATCCCAGAAAGTTCCTTGTATCCTTTTCCAGTCAATTCTTTCCAAGGAGGAACAACTTTCTGACTTCTAGCACCATAGATTAGTTTCACTATATCACCCTTATGGCAGAAAGTGCAGAGGAACTAAAAAGCCTCTTGATGAAAGTGAAAGAGGAGACTGAAAATGTTGGCTTAAAACTCAACATTCAGAAAACAAAGATCATGGCATCTGGTCCCGTCACTTCATGGGAAATAGATAGGGAAACAGTGGAAACAATGTCAGACTTCATTTTGGGGGGGCTCCAAAATCACTGCAGATGGTGACTGCAGCCATGAAATTAAAAGATGCTTACTCCTTGGAAGGAAAGTTATGACCAACCTAGACAGCATATTAAAAAGCAGAGACGTTACTTTGTCAAGAAAGGTCCATCTAGTCAAGGCTATGGTTTTTCCACTGGTCATGTATGGATGTGAGAGTTGGACTGTGAAGAAGGCTGAGCGCCGAAGAATTGATGCTTTTGAACTGTGTGGTTAGAGAAGACTCTTGAGAGTCCCTCAGACTGCAAGGAGATCCAACCAGTCCATTCTGAAGGAGATCAGCCCTGGGTGTTCATTGGAAGCACTGATGCTAAAGCTGAAACTCCAATACTTTGGCCACCTCATGTGAAGAGTTGACTCATTGGAAAAGACTCTGATGCTGGGAGGGATTGGGGGCAGGAGGAGAAGGGGACGACAGAGGATGAGATGGCTGGATAGCATCACTGACTCGATGGACCTGAGTTTGAGTGAACTCCGGGAGTTGGTGATGGACAGGGAGGCCTGGTGTGCTGCGACTCATGGGGTTGCAAAGAGTCGGACATGACTGAGTGACTGAACTGAACTGAACTGAGACTTTGCACAGAATCAGATAGCTTTACATCCACCCATGTTGTTACCTTTCAGAATATTTCATTACTTTTTATTGCTAAGTAGCATTCCATCGAACAACTATACCACAATTTGTTTTCTTATTATCCTGACATGGACATTCACATTGTCCCCAGATTTTAGCTTTTATTAATCAGTTTACCAGAAACATTGTTACTTTTTAAGTTTCTTGTGGACATTTATTTCATACATGTTGAGTAACTATGTACAGATGGAATTGCTCAGTCATGAGGTACATCTGCATTTAATTTCATAAGAAATTACGGAATGTATCTCCATAGCCATGTACCATTTTACACTCCCATTAGCAATGTAGATTTCCAGTTGCTCCACATCCTCACTGACATTTATTATTTGTTAGCCCTCTTGATTTTTGCCACTTGTAGCTTATCTCTTTGTGGTTTTAATTTGTAGTAAGTATGTGATTATTAGCTACTAATATACATTCTTTCATGAAGTGTTTGCCCATTTTTCTACATTTTAAAACTTTAAATTCTCTTCTGGTCTGATTCAATGCCACAATATTTAATATGATAGCTTAAGTACTCATATATTGATTCCAGAATAAAAGTGATGGCCAAGGTGGCCCTTATAGTGTCTACTTGGAAATTAGTGGGCATGTTTTGCTTAGGTACATTACTTTACCACTTTCACTAATAATATGTGCATTTAAAAGCCAGAAAGAAGAGACCTTTAAGACCAGGGCTCAACAGAAAAGTTCCATGCGGAATCATTAAATGATTTACTAACCAGCTGCTCGTGGTGATGAGCTGATTCTGTTTTATTAGGAGAGGTTTTTTGTAAAGAACAGTCCTGCATGCATGCTAAGTCCCTTCAGTCGTGTCTGACTCTTTGCGACCTTATGGACTGTACCCTGTCAGGCTTCTCTGTCCTCGGAATACTCGAGGCAAGAATATTGGAGTGGGTTACCATCCCTCCTCCAGGGGACCTTCCAGACCCAAGAATCGAATCCATGTTTCTTATCTCTTCTGCAATGGCAGGCAGGTCCTTTGCCACTGACACCGCCTGGGAAGCCTTCATAGTCGTAGTGACAGATAATACACATATCTTAAAAATAAGTGATATATAATCAACAATCTAGGATTTGTTGAGAAAAGGGCAAACTATAGGTGATTCAAAGACCATTACACATATATGGAGGTTTATGAAAGTGATAGTCGTTCAGTTGTGTCCAATTCTTTCTGGCCTCACGGACTGTAAACCTACCAGGCTCTTCCGTCCATGGAATTCTCCAGGGCAGGAGACTGAAATGGGTAGTTGTTCCCTTCTCTGCAGGATCTTCTCAACTCAGGGATCGAACCCTGGTCTCCTGCATTGCCAGAGGATTCTATACCATCTGAACTACCAGGGATGCCCAAGAACACTGAAGTGGTTAGCCTATTCCTTCTCTGGGGGATCTTCCTGACCCAGGAATTGAACTGGAGTCTTCTGAATTGCAAGTGGATTCTTTACCAGCTGAGCTGGGAGGTGTATACCAATACACAAAACTCTACTTGAAAGTACTCCCACTTCAAAATCTAGAACTATTTGAGTCCTTATTAAAATTAATAGCGACTGTTGTGGATTTTAACCAGTTGAATATAAGAATCATCAGTTTAGTTCAGTCGCTCAGTCGTGTCCAACTCTTTGCCACCCCATGAATCGCAGCACACCAGGCCTCCCTGTCCATCACCAACTCCCGGAGTTTACCCAAACTCATGTCCATCGAGTCAGTGATGCCCAGCCATCTCATCCTCTATCATCCCCTTCTCCTCCTGACCTCAATCCCTCCCAGCCTCAGGGGTCTTTTCCAATAAGTCAGCTCTTCACATGAGGTGGCCAAAGTATTGGAGTTTCAGCTTCAGCATCAGTCCTTCCAATGAACACCCAGGCCTGATCTCCTTTAGGATGGACTGGTTGGATCTCCTTCTTTCTTCACATACTTGCCAGGGAGGAGAGCGATGATACCAGGCTTTAAGAGTCTGTGGCCTGCCTGAACTCAGTTCCATAAAGACTCCTTTATAAAGATCCAGAAACTGATTATATTTGTGGGAACTGAAGCTGGATTGAATTGAGAACACAATATAATTAACAGATTTTGAACCTTAGAAACCTTCATTATGCTAAAAATCCCACATCATCTTCTGAAACTAAAAAAAAAAATAGTATGGCTCTATTTATTAATTTATTGCAATAACTGCATCATCTCTGCCTTTGAATACTCTTAGGTTAATGGAGTGCTAAAGCATGACACAGAGAAAGATTCATAATAATTTTTCTTGTAGGGAAATCTCTGCATGCGGACATGTCTGCCACTGTGAATGAACCTTTCTATACCTGTTTGTTTGTCTCTTTCAAGCACTGTGTGCCCATGTCAGGCTGTGTGTGTACAGATACAGTCTGGTGTTTCTGGGCGTAGTTTCATGCTTCTGTGCTGGTATGTAGACACCCCTGCATTGCTGTATTTCTGCATGTTCAAGAAAACACACTCTGCTGAGTATACGGTCAATAAACAATATAAATATTAAGGATCTAATAATTGCAAATGACATTAAATCAAACTGAAAATCATTTAAGTGAAAAAAGAAATTTACTGACTCATTTAACTGAATTGTACAGAGTTAGCTTTAAATTCCCATTTGGGGTGAGGAGAAGTAGGGAACCACACGTAGTAGTGACTAATTCTTAGCATAGTGCTGCTAAGTAAGAATGCCTAAGATTCCCTGACCTGGAGTTCTTGCTTTTGGTTAGCTGATCCGGGAGCCTTCACTGAGTTCCCAATTCGAAACAGTGGCCACCCAGGGAATCAAACTCCTTTAAGCCCTAATTTAATTTCCTGCCATGTTTCTTGAGTCACTGGCTTGGCTCTTATTAACTGTAGATAAGAAAATCTGTTATTTTTCTCAACACTAAAACTCTGGGGTCCCTAACTACTTGGATATTTTAAATTTTAGGCTACAGATAGAACTAGTTTTTAGAGGTAAACTGTCTTGTCATTCTCTTTCCTTTTTTTTTTTTTACTGTAGATTTATGTAATTTAAATTTTTATTGAGATTATTGATTCACAGATGGTCATAAGAGAAAACACAGAGATATCCCCCAAGATAGTTTTCCCATTTCCCCCATTAGTAACATTTTGCAAAATTATAGTATAATATAATCAGAATATGGACTGTGATATAATGTGTGGATCTTATTCCAATTCCTCCAGTATTACTAGTGATTTTTTTTGTGTGTGGTATGTGGTGTTTGTGTGTGTGAGGTGTGGCAACATTTCTTCCACTTAAATTCCTTTATCTTCCTCACTTTTAAATATTATCACCCTGAGTATTAGGCGATGTTAGAACTTTTATTCTATTATCCTTTCAGNCACTTTTCACTTTCATGCATTGGAGAAGGAAATGGCAACCCACTCCAGTGTTCTTGCCTGGAGAATCCCAGGGACAGGGGAACCTGGTGAGCTGCCGTCTATGGGGTCACAGAGAGTCGGACATGACTGAAGCAACTTGGCAGCAGACTTACATGAACCAAAGGGGCATAAAATAAGTGCTAAGATAGTAGAAAAATAAATGCAAACAAAAAGCATGAAACTAGCAAAGAAATGTATTCTTGATAGTTCAAAAATTTCGTAAGAGTTCATGTCATCAAAGTTCATCCTCTTGACTTCCTGATACTTATTTTATGACCTAAGATATTTTTCAATTTCTAAAGATAAGAATATTTTAGTTTTGCAATGTTTAGAGCCTCTTAAGGACATAACCAGTCCTGACACTCATAACTTCACTGAAACCCACTCAATTCACTTCAACCTTTGTTTACGGAGCACCCCACTGGGTCAGAAGTAGGCCTCTAAAGTTGACATTAATGACCCAGATGCTTCTGGGGAGGGGATATTGATTTTAATATTAGAATCCAAATTGGTTTGAGATTTATGTTTGGTTTTGTTTCTGACATGCAGCATTCTAAGGAAATAAACAGACCTCCAGCAACAAGGACAAGATGATTCAGTGTGTAAAAAGGAGGACTCTGTGCAAGGCAGTTGCAGAATCTGCTAGATTTGTCTCCCATTTGAAAGCCCACCAGAGAGCAAGCTCAGGTGGTCCAAAAGAAATTATACTCTCTTCTGCCACCAGAGGGCCCCACCACCAGGTAACAGGATAGAAAATTGCCAGCATCTGAGTGGACCCCTGAGACTAGGGCGTTCTGCCTAGGAACTTGAAGGTGGCGGTTGATGCCATGATCACCTCCCCTATGCCCTCTACATGATTTTGGTTTGCTCCCTAGTTAAAAGCGGAGGTATCTCCCACATACTGGATGCTCATGGCATATGTTACTTAATCCTCACAGTGGGTGCGTGTGAGCTCATTCACGCCCAACTCTTTGCAACCCCATGGATGATCCCACCAGGCTCCTCTGCCCACGGGATTTCCCAGGCATAAATACTGGAATGAGTTGCCTTTCCTACACCAGGAATCAAACCTGCATCTGTTCAATCTCCTGCATTGGCAGGCGGGTTCTCTACCACTGATGCTGCCTGGGGAACCCCAGTCCTCACAGTAATCCTGCAAATGAGGCAGGCAGTATTGCTGTTTTCCTCTTACAGATAAGGAAATGGAGACTGAGCATGGTTAACAATTGCCCAAGTCACACAGCTAGGAAGGGACAGATCAGGATTTGAACAAACACTATCTGATTTCACAGTTCAAATTCTTAGCCAAAATGCTGTTTTCCCTGTTACCTGAATAACTCTAGCAGCTTTTAGTTCATCATCTTGGATGTGGCATGAGTTCAGAACATGTAATGATCATGCGTAGTGAGACTCCGGCTTGTGGAATGATCAGTTTTTAGGGGAAGGAGCTCCTCCTTAACCAAGTGAGAACAAGCAGAGAAGGGAGGAAGGGAGAGACAGTAGAGGAGACCAGTGCTATCCTGAAATAGACGTGGCTGGCCTGCACCGAAGCACCCCTTCCCCAACTCACTATTCATCCATCACAGCTAGAGCTGTGATGTTATCCAGATAAAGGGCAAAGGGGTCCCAGTTTGAGCTGCAGCTGCTTTCAGCCTAAGCTTGGATCAAGTCTGGATAAGCCCAGACCTATAAAAAGGGAATGCTCAGAACTGAACAAACCCAAGGAGTCTCTTGAGAAATAAATCAGGCTATGGAAGAGCTGCTAAAACCCGGGCAGAAATGCCTGAAACTGCATCTGAGCTGGAGAGGAGGAATAATATTGAAGACCACTCAATGTCTTTCTTAGACTCCACTCATCTCAGTCCCTAGTGATGTGTGCCCACATCCTAAGGAAAGAAGAACTGCAAGTAAGACTTTAAAGGCATTTTCACCCATTGTCACCATAAGGTTTTGGGTGTAAGTGGTTATACCACTGCAGGAAGAGGTAATGGACCTTGGCACAAAGAGGGGTAGGGATTTTCTCTACCACTGAGACATCAGCAAGAGTAGTACCAGTAGCAGTGGTGGTAGCAGCTTAAGAGGGCACAGAAGTGCTCTTAAAGGCGAACAGAAAGGATTTTGATTCCCTTGGTGGATGCCAAGGACCTTAGCCACAGAAAGAGGATGCAAAGCAGTGGGATTTAGAGGACAAGAGAAGAGCCCAAGAGAACCCTTACCGTATCTCTCTTGGCACCAGCCACAGGGCATACCAGCAGCTAGTAGAATGATAAAACTGCCAGGGAAATGGGCACGTTGGCAACCAAGACTGCAGACACTTATTTCTGCATCTCTGGGTGTAGCTCTGACGATGCTTAAAATAACTGGGGATGGTTAGAGAGGAGGAGAGATTCAACATCTCACTCTTCTTGCATTTCTAGGGAGAGACAAAAGTCTATTTAATCTTCATTGAAATTAATTCATCTTCATTAAAAATCATTTTATTTCTCACCACACTGAGGGCATCCAGTAGAAGATAAGATTTCTAAGAAATGTGACCTCATTTCATGGAGGGAGGTGAGATCCAAGACAACTGGGTTCCAGGGAAGCTCTCTTAAGGATGGGATGGTATGTCTTAAAGGAGTGACTAATTCCTGATTCCAGTAGATTCTTGTAAGTAACTTCTTAGGGAATGGATGTTTGTGGAGAGAATTCCGCAACCATCTAGAGTTATGTTAGCAGGCTAGACTTATGTTAGTTAAATTTTTGGAAGCCACTTCCAGCTCTAATGTTCTGTGATTCTTTGAAAAAGTGAAGAAAAAAAATCTGGGGTTGAGAATGATCTTCTTTCTGACATTCCATCTAAACTGAGACAAACCTCCCTTATTTTCCATGTTTTTCCTGAAATGACAGGAAAACAAGTGAAAATTCTCTCTTAATCACTTGGTATTCAAAACTAGAGTTCTGCTAATATTGTGGAAACTGTAGCTCTTGGTACATGTTTTCGCAGCCATATTCACTTACAGAGTTTCTTGCCCTTCACTATGCAAAGGGAAAAAGCAGAAGTGGTCTCCAGATTTCCACGGGGCCTCCAAATGTTTGCACTCAAGGATGTCATGAATCTCTTTTTTTATTATTTAGCTGTCACTGAAATTTATATTCTATCACCACCACCATTCTCTGGGAAAAGAATTGCCTCATCCTGTGCTAACAACACTTTTTAAAATGCCTCACTGTATTCCAGGAAAGATTACTAGAATGGGTTGCCATTTCCTCCTCCAAGGGGTCTTCCTGACCCAGGGGTCGAACCTGTGTCTCCACATCTTCTGCACTGCAGGCAGATTCTTTACCACCAAGCCACCAGGGAAGCTTACACTCTTAACACTTTTGATATATTTAACTTCCTAGATAGTATCTACAACAGAGAACTAAGTTTGGAGAGTATCAAGGAAGAGACAGATTTGGGGCCTTGAAAATGCCCTGAGACTGAGGTAGAATAGGACAATTTCATTCTTACTTAAGGAAGAGATACAGCAAGGAATGCAAGCCTGAAGACTCAAGAGAGCCTGCTGAAGCTTTCCTAGGCTCTGTTTCTTTGTTTCCATGAAGTAACATCTCCCAACCCAAACTATAATGCTCTATCCTTGTATGTTTCATCTCCGCCTCCCTGTAAGTTTCTCTAGGGTATAGATCCAGAAGAGGAGTTTTCGTCCTTGAGATTCCCACATGTTCAATTCCTGACAGATTGCTCTCCAGAACAGCTCACCAGTTTACACTCCCACCAGCACCGCATGGGGATTCTCATTTCCTCACAAATGTACCAATAACGGTACCATCTGACTTCCTAATTTTTACTAATCTGATGAGTGTAAAATGAATTTCTTTGTGTGTTTATGTCTCCGATTGATTGTGACGTTGAGGATCTCTTCATGAATGTATAGGTAATTTGGGTTTCCCATTCTGTGAATTGCCTATTAAAAGTCTTTGCCAAATCCTCTCTTTCTGTTGTTGATTTGCAGGAATTGCTTAATTATTCTAGATATAAATGCTATAATTATCTTCTCCCAGTCTGTCTCCCATCTGTTACCTTTATCTGTAATGTCCTTCATTGAAAAGAAATTCTTAATTTTTAACATAGATCCATTTTTCCCATTATGGTTTGGACTTTTTGGGTACTATTCAAGAAACATTTCCCACCCCAAAGTCACTAGTAATACTTCCAATATTTTCTTACTAGCTTATAATTTATCTATATATTTAGGAGTTCAACTCATTGGAAATGTTATCAATCCTTATTTTTCTCTATTCATTAAGCCACTTTTGGCAATATTAGATGCTAAAAATATCCTTCTTTCCCTAACTGATTTATTATACCCCACTCCAGTACTCTTGCCTGGAGAAACCCATGGATGGAGGCTCCTGGTAGGCTGCAGTCCATGGGGTCGTGAAGAGTTGGATATGACTGAGCGACTACACTTTCTCTTTCCACTTTCATGCATTGGAGAAGGAAATGGTAACCCACTCCAGTGTTCTTGCCTGGAGAATTCCAGGGACAGGGGAGCCTGGTGGGCTGCCGTCTATGGGGTCGCACAGAGTCAGACACGACTGAAGTGACTTAGCAGCAGCAGTACATATAAGTTGGAGAAGGAAATGGCAACCCACTCTAGTATTCTTGCGTGGAAAATCCCATGGACAGAGGAGCCTGGTGGGCTGCTGTCTATGGGGTCACATAGAGTTGGACACGATTGAAGTGACTTAGCAGCAGCAGTACATATAAGGACATCTTATAATTTATAATCCAAACTGAGAGAGATCTGAGAGTAAAAGGAGATATTATTTGTCATTTTACTAGGCCAACAGGCACTAGTTAGGACTTTTCTAGATGAATTGGAATTATCTAGTCACCTTTATTTTATATCATATATCATAAGGAACTGTTTATGGCTCTTTAATTTGTTCCATTATTCTATTCATCTGTTAATGTAATAAGCAGCATTGTTTTCCATTATAGTAATGTAGTAATATAGTCTACAGCAAATATGCCCTTTTGCTTTACTTTTCCAAAATAGTCATTTACTTGTGGACTTTTCTTTTTCAAAATATATGTAAGACTCAGTACTTCAGATGTCTTTGCAGAAGTTTCAATTACAATTCCAAGTGCAGTCTATTTAATCTTGGAAATTTTGACATTTTTACAATGTGAAGTTATGCCATCCATGAACATAGTTTAACTCTACATTTATTTAGATCTTCTCATATACAATTAGATAGATTAATTTCTCCAAAATCATTTTATATGCTTTGCATTAGGTTAATATATTTATATTTTAAAATTTTATTGATACACTGTGAATGACAAATACATTTTACTTATTTATGCCTTCAGTGAAATCACCAGATGGTCAACACCAAAATCAAATTGATTATATTCTTTGCAGCCAAAGATGGAGAAGCTCTATACAGTCAGCAAAAACAAAACTAGGAGCTGACTCTGCCTCAGATCACGAACTCTTTTATTGCCAAATTCAGACTTAAATTGAACAAAGTGGGGAAAACCACTAGACCATTCAAGTATGACTTAAATCAAATCCCTTATGATTATACAGTGGAAGTGAGAAATAGATTTCAGGGACTAGATCTGATAGAGTGACTGATGAACTGTGGACGGAGGTTCATGACATTGTACAAGAGACAGGGATAAAGACCATCCCCAAGAAAAAGAAAGGCAAAAAGACAAATTGGCTGTCTGAGGAGGCCTTACAAATAGCTGTGAAAAGAAGAGAAGTGAAAAGCAAAGAAGAAAAGAAAAGATATACCCATTTGAATGCAGAGTTCCAAAGAATCGAAAGGAGAGAAAAGAAAGCCTTCCTCAGCGATCAATGCAAAGAAATAGAGGAAAACAATAGAATGGGAAAGAGTAGAGATCTCTTCAAGAAAATAAGAGATACGAAGGGAACATTTCATGCAGAGATGGGGACAATAAAGGTTAGAAATGGTATGGCCCTAACAGAAGCAGAAGATATTAAGAAGAGGTGGCACGAATACACAGAAGAACAGTACGAAAAGGATCTTCACAACCCAGATAATCACGAAGCTGTGATTACTCACATAGACATCCTGGAATGTGAAGTCAAGTGGGCTCTAGGAAGCATCACTATGAACAAAGCTAGTGGAGGTGATGGAATTCCGGTTGAGCTATTTCAAATCCTAAAAGATGATGTTGTAAAAGTGCTGCACTCAGTATGTCAGCAAATTTGGAAAACTCAGCAGTGGCCACAGGACTGGAAAAGTCTGTTTTCATTCTAATACCAAAGAAAGGCAATGCCAAAGAATGCTCAAACTACCACACAATTGCACTCATCTCACACGCTAGTAAAGTAATGCTCAAAATTCTCCAAGCCAAGCTTCAGCAATATGTGAACCATGAACTTTCAGATGTTCAAGCTGGTTTGAGAAAAGGCAGAGGAACCAGAGATCAAATTGCCAACATCTGCAGGATCATTGAAAAAGCAAGAGAGTTCCAGAAAAACATCTATTTCTGCTTTATTGACTTATGCTAAAGCCTTTGACTGTGTGGATCACAAGAAACTGTGGAAAATTCTGAAAGAGATGAAAATACCAGACCACCTGACCTGCCTCTTGAGAAACCTGTATGCAGGTCAGGAAGCAACAGTTGGAACTGGACGTGGAACAAGAGACTGGTTCCAAATAGGAAACAGAATACGTCAAGTCTATCTATTGTCACCCTGCTTATATGCAGAGTACATCATGAGAAACACTGGGCTGGAAGAAGCGCAAGCTGGAATCAAGATTGCTGGGAGAAATATCAATAACCTCAGATATGCCCATGACACCAACCTTATGGCAGAAAGTGAAGAAGAACTGAAGAGCCTCTTGATGAAAGTGAAAGAGGAGAGTGAAAAAGTTGCTTAAACCTCAACAGTCAGAAAACTAAGATCATGGCATCCGGCCCCATCACTTCATGGCGAATAGATGGGGAAACAGTGGAAACAGTGGCTGACTT
>SJYV01027655.1:1840267-1901069 GCA_006410875.1 Neotragus pygmaeus
ATAATCAATCTGATTTCGGTGTTGACCATCTGGTGATGTCCATGTGTAGAGTCTTCTCTTGTGTTGTTGGAAGAGGGTGTTTGCTATAACCAGTGTATTTTCTTGGCAAAACTCTATTAGTCTTGGCCCTGCTTCATTCCACATTCCAAGGCCAAATTTGCCTGTTACTCCAGATGTTTCTTGACTTCTTACATTAGCATTCTAGTCCCCTAAAATGAAAAGGACATCTTTAGTTAGTTCTAAAAGGTCTTGTAGGTCTTCATAAAACTGTTCAACTTCATCTTCTTCAGCGTTACTGGTTGGGGCATAGACTTGGATAACTGTGATATTGAATGGTTTGCCTTGGAAATGAACAGAGATCATTCTGTCGTTCTTGAGATTGCATCCAAGTACTGTATTTCAGACTCTTTTGTTGACCATGATGGCTACTCCATTTCTTCTGAGGGATTCCTGCCCACAGTAGTAGATATAATGGTCATCTGAGTTAAATTCACCCATCCCAGTCCATTTTAGTTCACTGGTTCCTAGAATGTCGATGTTACCTTTGCAGTCTCTTGTTTGACCACTTTCAATCTGCCTTGATTCATGGACCTGACATTCCAAGTTCCTATGCAATATTGCTCTTTACAGCATTGGATCTTGCTTCTATCACCAGTCACATCCACAACTGGGTATTGTTTTTGCTTTGGCTCCATCCCTTCATTCTTTCTGGAGTTATTTCTCCACTGATCTCCAGTAGCATATTGGGCACCTACTGACCTGGGGAGTTCCTCTTTTGATATCCTATCATTTTTCCTTTTCATACTGTTCATGGGTTATTCAACCATAAAAAGGAACAAATTTGAATCACTTCTAATGAGGTTGATTAACCTAGATTCTGTTAAACAGAGTGAAGTCAGAAAGAGAAAAAACAAATATTGTATAATAATGTATACACATGGAATCTAGGAAAATTGTACTGAAGAACCTGTTTGCAGGGCAGAAACAGAGATGTAGATGTATAAAACAAACTTGTAGACTCAGTGGGGATAAGAGAGAGTGGGACAAATTGAGAGAATAACACTGAATCATATACATTGCCATATATAAAATAAATAGCTAGTGAGAAGTTGCTGTATCACACAGCGAGCTCAACTAGGTGCTCTGTGACAATCTAGAAGGGTGGGATGGGGTGGGGAATGAGAGGGAGGTTTAAGAGGAGGAGGATATATGTGTACTTATGGCTGATTCACACTGTTGTATTGTGGAAACAAACACCACACTGTAAGGCAATTATCCTTCAATTAAAAAAAGAGAGAGAGAAACTACCATATGGCCCAGCAATTCCACTTCTGTATGCTAAGTCACTTCAGTTGTGTCTGACTCTTTGAGACCTTATTGCCTGTAACCTGCAATATTCCTCTGTCCAAGGGATTCTCCAGGCAAGAATACTGGAGTGGGTTGCCATGCCCTCCTTCAGGGGATCTTCCTGATCCAGGGATCAAACCCATGTATCTTTTGTCTCCTGGTGGGTTCTTTATCACTAGTACACCTGGAAAGTCCCTCCACTTCTGAATATATATTACAGGTGGGTTCTTTATCACTAGTACACCTGGAAAGTCCCTCCACTTCTGAATATATATTACAAAAAACAATGCAGGAAATATATAATATATAATTTGAAACTATACATGCACCCCAGTGTTCACAGCAGCACTATCTAAAATAACCAAGTCATGGTAGCAACTTTGATCCATCAATAGATGAATGAATAAAGAAGATGTGGTATATGTGTGTATGTACATATATATGTATGTGTGTGTGTTTACATGTATATGTGTATATATATACATATGTGTGTATGTATACGTATATGTATGTATACGTACATATATATACACACACACACACAATGGAATACTACTCATCCATAAGAAAGAGCAAAAGTTTACCATTTGTAGCAACATGGGTGAACATGGAGGGCATTACGCTAAGTGAAGTAAGTCAGACAGAGAAAGACAAATATTGTATGACATCAGTTATATGTGATGTACAAATATCAAAAATAAAACACTAGTGAATATAACAAAACAAAAACAGACTCACAGATAGGGAGAATAAACTAGTGGTTACCAGTGGAGAGAGGCAAGAGGGGGAATGGGAAAGACAGAGATAGGGATTTAAGATGTACAAATTATTAGGTACAAAATAAATATACAACATGGAATATAGCCAATTTTTATAATAACTGTAAATGGAGTATAACCTTTAAAAATTGTGAATCACTATGTTGCATACCCATAATTTATATAATATTGTACATCAACTATACTTCAAAAGGAGAGAAGAAGAGAGGGCATGAGCTTTCTTTTCCTTTTCTTTCATCTAGCTGCTTGAAATGTGTTTTAGTTGTGAGACATTTTTGACCATCTGTGTAACCACCATATTTAAGAGGAAAGATTAACAAGATATACATACACTATCAGGCAACCTGTGGAGCAAAACCGTCCCACCAAGCCTGGACCACCTACCACTTGATACTTTTGTGAGAGAAAAACAAGTTATCCTTTGTGTACTGGTTTCCATTGCTCCTGGAACAAACTGTCACAATCTTAGCGACTTAAATTTATTATTTATACAGTTTTGAAGATCAGAAGCCCTAAAGACAAGAGCAGACAGGACTATATCCCTCTGGCAGCCCTCAGGAAGAATCTGTTTCCTTGCCTTTTTCAACATCTAGAAGTTACATGCATTCCTTGGGTCTTGGCCCCCTCTTTATATCACTCCAATTTCCCCTTCAGGCATCACACCTCCTATTGTGACTCTGAGCCTCGTTCCTCCTTGTATTGCCCTGGACCCACTCAGATAATCTATGGTAATCTCTTGATTTTTAAACTTGCAATGTAATCCCATCTGCAAAGTCTCCTTTGTCATGTAGTAACATACTCATTGTGTTAATGGGCTTCCCCAATGACTCAATGGGTAGAGAATTTGCCTACAATGCAGGAGACACAAGAGAGATGCAAATTCAAACCCAGGTCAGAAAGATCTCCTGAAAGGGGAAATGGCAACCCACTCCATTATTCTTGCCTGGGAAATCCCATGGACAAAGGAAACTGGTGGTCTACAGTCTATGGGGTCACAGAGTCAAACATGACTGAGCACAGCACACAACATATTCAAGAGTTACAGAAATTAGGATATACACATCTTTACAGGAATCATTATTATATCCACAGTACTTTGAATCAGTTTTACACATAGCTAGATTTAAATTCTAATATTATTTCCCAAATTGTATTAGTTTCTTGTTATTGCTTATATTTATTATTTTCATTGTTTATTTTCTTGTTAAGATACTTTTCCCAAGAGTGCTTGCAGAGAGTTGTTTGGAAAACTCTCTTTAATATGCCATATACAATCCCTGCCTCCCTACTTCTCAAAGAAGGGTTGCCTAAAATTTCCTCTTTTGGCCTTGACTACCCTGCCACAAAGCCATTCGTCAATAGTATTAATAAAGAACCCAACTTTATGCATATCTATATTTCAAGCATCTAAAACAGGGCCTAGAACACAGAATTTACTCAGTAAAATTTTGTTTAGTGAAGCACTGAGTTGGTTTTTATGTGGCATCCACAGCAAAATGAGAAAAACCAATAACATAATGGATATGGCATAAGAGACAGTAGAGAAAATATTCATTTATCTCTCAATATTGCCAGTCTTGACTTCCAGACATATGCACATCTATGAAAAGGCTAATGTATAAATATATATACACTAATGTATACACTATATAATGTACATATATCACTATATATACACTATATATATACTATATAATGTATAAATATATATAAGATCATTCATGCACATATTGGGTGTAGGTATACCATACATCCTGTAAGATAGATAGGAGTTGTCTTACCCACTTTTCAACTTTACACAATTCTCAACGCCCCTTTTAATTTTGCATTAAATGTTTTCTCCAGCAATTGGTGATGAAATTCTGATATTGATGACAAGAGCCTTCTAATATTTTGGTTAAGGGCACATCACTGGAGTTCAGATAGGCTGCGTTCAGCTGCCAAGTTTGTCTTTTACTAGCTTGCGATCTTGGTCAAATTATTCAACTTTTGTGTGCCTTGGTTTCTTCATCTGTAAAACTGGATGATGGTGATAATAGAAGCTAATTGATATAATTTATGAGCAGAGTAAATGAGTTACTAAACATAAAGTTGTTAAATAGTTTCTGGCAAGTAGTAAGCTTTCTATGTTCTAGCTATTATACTCAAAGAGAGTGTTTATGAAGACTTCAGTTGATTTTACATGAATAAATTAAATCATTTCTCCCTTTTCTTTATTGGGAAGTTTGTATGAGAAGCAGCAAAAAAAATTTTTTTAATTAAAAAAAATAAAATTCATCTCATCCCATGAGAGATTGTCATACCATTCTTATCTCTAAGATGGGGATCCACTCAACTTTCTGGGGTAGAG
The DNA here is from genome assembly GCA_006410875.1 of Neotragus pygmaeus. Lineage (NCBI taxonomy): Eukaryota > Metazoa > Chordata > Mammalia > Artiodactyla > Bovidae > Neotragus > Neotragus pygmaeus. The sequence goes on from SJYV01027655.1 coordinate 1,844,744, forward strand.
TAGGGTAGGGTGAGGCATGAGAGCATTTCTGGAATAATCCTTCCAAATCTCTTCTTTGATTTTTCCCTGCAGGGGCATTGCCTGCATTTATTTTTTAATAATTTTAATTGGGAATAATGGTTGGAAGAATGGGATACTGAATTTGGTTTTAACTCAAAACCAAATTACCCAATCCAAATTTATTAGGGAAAGTAAAAAGCTGAGCCTAGTGTATTTTGACTCCTGAATCCAGTGACTATTCAAGACTCATTTGAGGAAATGCTTTGATTGACACCTCAGAGATACTGTTGCCAGATAAAATACAGGATGCTCAGTTAAATTCCAATTTAAATTTAACTATCTGCTTGTTGTGTTTTTGTTTTTGTCTTTTGCTAAATTGGACAACTCTACTCAGAAACTCCAATAATCGTCTCACTCAATTCCCTCATTTTAGGATGGAGAATCTGTGAAGTTGATGATGAAATAAAATTTCTTCCATCTAGCACATGGGACCCGAGAGTCAAACCCTGGTCTTATCATGTCTTTGCTTCAGTGAAGCACAAAAAAAAAATGTCCAAAATATTGAGGTTAAAAAGCAAATAAAAGGGGGAGAAAGATCTCTGGTTTCTACCCTCTGCGCAAGTTACCTAAAATTATCTTAAATTTGGAGTCCAGCTTCCCAGGCATTTGTGAAGCCCCATGCAACTTTAAGCTGTTCCTAAAATCAGTAACCCGTTAATTAAGATCACGGAGACTTGCTCTGGAAAAGGTAATTGAATTGCTTTTGTCTCTTCTACAATAAACAACAGCACAGAGACAGTTTGGCATTAATTACCTTAAAGCCCTATTCATCTCTATTGATGTTAGCTCATATCAACATTTTATACTGTTTATTCCCTGCTCTGCTTTTTTTTATCAGAAGCAGTAGCATCATAAAACACTGCACCTCGAAGTGAACTTCATTTCCACGTGCCTGTTTTCAACTTTGAAATCACATCTCATACATAAACTGATTCTCTTTTTTTTCTCCTTGAATAAATTCAAATTTTGATAAAGAAGTATTATTTTTTCTGGATCCCTTAGCACAGGCTAGTGGACAGTAGCATATTAACAACTTCAGGATAGGAAAAAAAAGTTTAATTTTCATTAAACTCTTCCGAAACTATTCAATCCACCTAAAATAAATTCTCATATCCAGCTCACTAAGTCATTTTGTTTTTTCCATTGAAAATGTTTATTTAATTCTACCTTCAACAAAAAGTAGACCATGACTGGGGACATAGTTAAATTAGTCTCCTTTGCTCCTCTGTTCTAAGATACTTGGTGTTTTCTCTAAAACACTTGCCATCATCTGCTCAGTGGGCAAACTATTTATGCATATGTCTGCCTTGTCTGCTGTAATGAAAACTCCCCAAGGGCAGGGGCAATGTTGAATCCTAACCCGTCCAGTAAAAATAAGTTATTACATTTGTTTATCACTTCTCTCTTCAAAGAGACAAATGATTATGCTAAATGCCATTTATTGAGCTTACCACACTTCAGGTAATGTGCTCGATGTTTTATCCAGGCTACATCAAAACAAGACTGAGTAGTAAGAAATATTAGCATACCTCCCTTACAGGTTAAAACCAAACAAAACCGAGTCTTGAGGGATAATTCAAAGCAACAAGAAAACGTTAGAGCCGAAATTTAAACCTAGATCTCTTTGCACCAGAAGTTCTTTCTTTTCTTCATTGTTAGTTATTAGGGGTAAAGACCTCAGGTGTGAGACCATGGTCGTGATCCTTCTCCGTCCTTCACTTAGTACCAAGGAGTGAAAGACCAAATGCCTGCTATTCCACGAGCAGCAGACAGTGATTCTGGAGAAGAAATCATTAACCGACACGACTGATCATCTTCCAAGGCTTGATTATCTTGTCTTTCATGGTTCTTCCCCCTTCACACAGTGGGCAATAATGAAGAATGCTAGGCCACGGAATGGGGACTAGGGAGCTGGAAGCCTGGTCCTGATGCTATCACTTGCCAGAGTTTCTCCATCTGTAAGTCATGAGGTCAAAATTTCCTTCTAGCTGTGTCTTCCTGTAATCCATGGGAATATGCGTTTCCTAAGAAACCCACGACATGGCACACAGTAAGTTCTCAATAATAAATATTTGGGTGTTGTGATGAACACATGAATGAATAACAAAAGTATGGCTCTTACTCTAGTTCCCAGGAACCATAAATAAGGTTTCCCTTCACGTCAATGTGTGAGAGAGGATGGGAGCTCACTGTTTGCAATGCTGATGTTTTTATGCCTTCCAACACACTTCCATCTGGCCCTGGTTTTCCATTTTCCCAATTTGGAACAACTTTTCCCATTCATTGGAATCACTTCCTTTCTTATGTTTACAAAACAGATGATTTGGGGATTTTACATAATTCATCCTAAACATAGACTAACTCAAACTGAGTCCAAGTACCAACCAACAGGCGCATGGAACACTGCATTGGATAAAAATTTTAAAAAAAAGATTCTGTATGTTTTTGAAAAACTAGTAAAAACTGCAACCTGATGATATTTTAAATTACAATAACGCTGCTTCTGTGAGCTTGTCCTACATATACCCTGCATGTGTTTACATTCCTACAGGGTTTATAGTGTTTTGGTTCCTTACATTCTGGTTGTTTGAATGAATGCAGAAAAATGAGATTTTTAAGCATAGTTCTGACTTTCTACTTACATACCTTACTTAGTCCAGTTGTAACCTTTCAGAACTGCTGCATCCCTTAGATGTAAAGAATTTATTGTTTGCTTATGAGGATTCTGACCCTTGGTCAGGTATATTTTGGGTTTCTCTTGGCAGGGTCAGGGGAGGCAGAGTGGAGCAAGCTAATATCTAATAGCTTACAAAAGTAGGCCCGAGATATAAATGTAGCAGAAACCACAGGCACCATGAAGTGAAAAGCTTTTATTTTCAGGTTGGTCAAGGGGAAAAGAAAGTATTGATTTTGGATTTCTGTCTACTGTTTTCCCACCTTCAACAGATAAGCAAACAGTTATAGAGGACTGCATGCAGCGTACATTTCTGAGCACCATACATACACACCTCATGTTTACTACTCATCTAAAACCCATAACACTTTGATCAGCCATGCCTTTCTTACAAAGAAACAAAAGCCCAGAGAAGTAATGTTATTTGCCTAGAATTATTCAGTTATAGAAGGCATAAATTAGGTTTGAAACCAGACAGCTTGGCTCTGGAGTTGATGCTCTCAACAACCATACCATACCAAGCTGCCTCTGGAGCATCCATTCTAATTTTGGTGGCCTCCTAACCAGGCTCTTTACTTCCCATCCCTCCCACTTTCCAACTCATCCTTCACCAGTGTCAACTGCCTATAGTACAGCTTTAACCATGCCCTTCCCCAGCTCAAAATTCTTTACTGGCTCTTAGCCATCTTCTCAAATCAAATGATACATCCCCACTCAGCTACTCCAAGGCTCTATAACTTTGTCCCAACCTTCTTTTTCAACCTAATTTCTGTATCTCTACCTTCACAAATCTTATTTTCCTGCTAGACTTAAACCCTACATGCCATTCCCAAAACATGGTTTTGACTTTTCTGTGTCCAGGATCTTGTCCATAGCATATGGAAAACCCTCCCCAATACCAAGGCTAATATAAACCTCACCTGTCCTCCAATGAGCAAATATCAATGCTCCTTTATAGGCTGAATTACATTTCCCACAGTTCATATGTTGAAGCCCTAACACTCCAACATGACTATATTTTGAGATAGGGCCTTTAAGGAGGTCTGCCCTCGTGTAAGGGCTTCCCTCATAGTTGGGTTGGAAAAGAAACTTCCTGCAATGCAGGAGACCCCAGTTTGATTTTGGGGTTGGGAAGATCCACTGGAGAAGGGATTAGCAACCCCACTTTAATATTCTTGGGCTTCCCTGGTGGCTGAGCTGATAGAATCTGCCTGCAACACGGGAGACCTGAGTTCAATCCCTGGGTTGGGAAGATCCCCTGGAGAGGGGAAAGGCTACCCACTCCAGTATTCTAGCCTGGAGAATTCCATGGACTGTATAGTCTATGGGGTCGCAAAGAGTCAGACATGACTGAGTGACTTTTACTTTAAGGAGGTAAGTAAGATTAAATGTGGAAAATTCTGAAAGAGATGGGAATACCAGACCACCTGACCTGCCTCTTGAGAAACCTATATGCAGGTCAGGAAGCAACAGTTAGAACTAGACATGGAACAACAGACTGGTTTCAAATAGGGAAAGGAGTACATCAAGGCTGAATATTGACACCCTGCTTATTTAACTTCTATGCAGAGTACATCATGAGAAACACTGGGCTGGAAGAAGCACAAGCTGGAATCAAGATTGCTGGGAAAAAATATCAATAACCTTAGATATGTCCATGATACCACCCTTATGGCAGAAAGTGAAGAGGAACTAAAAGACCTCTTGATGAAAGTGGACGTGGAGACTGAAAAAGTTGGCTTAAAGCTCAACATTCAGAAAACAAAGATCATGGTATCTGGTCCCATCATTTCATGGGAAATAGGTGGGGAAACAGTGGAAACAGTGTCAGACTTTATTTTGGGGGGCTCCAAAATCACTGCAGATGGTGACTGCAGCCATGAAATTAAAAGATGCTTACTCCTTGGAAGAAAATTTATGACCAACCTAGATAGCATATTGAAAAGCAGAAACATTACTTTGCCAACAAAGGTCCATCTAGTCAAGGCTATGGTTTTTCCTGTGGTCATGTATGGATGTGAGAGTTGGACTGTGAAGAAGGCTGAGCACCGAAGAATTGATGCTTTTGAACTTGGTGTTGGAGAAGACTCTTGAGAGTCCCTTGGACAGCAAGGAGATCCAACCAGTCCATTCTAAAGGAGATCAGTCCTGAGTGTTCTTTGGAAGGAAGGATGCTAAAGCTGAAACTCCAGTACTTTGGCCACCTCATGCAAAGAGTTGACTCATTGGAAAAGACTCTGATGCTGGGAGGGGTTGGGGCAGGAGGAGAAGGGGACAACAGAGGATGAGATGGCTGGATGGCATAACCGACTCAATGGACGTGAGTTTGGGTGAACTCCAGGAGTTAGTGATGGACAGAGAGGCCTGGCGTGCTGTGATTCACGGGGCTGCGAAGAGTCAGACATGACTGAGCAACTGAACTGAACTGAAGATTAAATGAGGTCATAGGTTGTCAGTCAGTCAGTGTTAGTTACTCATTCGTATTCAACTCTTTGCAACCCCATGGACTATAGCCTACCAGTCTCCTCTGTCCATGGAATTCTCCAAGCAAGAATACTTGAGTGGGTTGCTATTCCCTTCTCCAGGTGATCTTCCTGACCCAGGGGTCGAAGCTGGGTCTCCTGGATTGCAGTCAGATTCTTTATCATCTTAGCCACCAGTGTCTAAATCTAATATGTCCTGGGTCCCACAGTAAAAGGGGGAGGCACCAGGGATGCACACACAGAGGAAAGGTCATGTGAGGACCCAGCAAAGAGATAGCCGTTTGCAAGTCAAGAAGAGAGGTTTCCTCAGAAATCACCCCTACTGACAGCTTGATCTTGGATTTCCAGCCTCCGTGAGTACAATAGAACAAAGAAATTGCCTTTGCTTTAAGCCACCCATTCTGTGCTGTTTTGTTACAGCAACCCTAGGAGACTAACGTCCTCTCCCTTACTCCTTAGGTAGGGATTCTCAATCGTGTGTTCAATGACTGCTTTTAAGCCCTTTAAATTTTGGTAATGTCCTAATAGCAGACCAAAAAAAATTTTTTAAGACAAAAAAATCACTATTAAAAATGACACAATCACTTCTGAGGAAGAACAGTGTCTTTGAATGTTTAAATATCACATTTATTTCACTTTTCTGGGTCATTTTACAGAACTGTGTTTCTTTTTTTTTTTAGACATGTTGGCTGATCTGATAGTGCATTCTTAAATATTTGAAAGACAACACTTTTACATTTTCTAGAGAACATTCCAGAAAGCAAGCACAGGCTTGATTACACCAAGTCTCTTCTCTCTCACTCTGAATATATTTCTGCCTGCTCTTACCCTTATTTCAGGTGAGATGTCAATCACTGGAGTGTGTGCAGTCACTTAGACCACATTTTAACTTAACACACTGTTCACGTTTCATCAGAGAAGTGAATCAGCAAACCAGCTAAGAATTATTACATATGGGCAATGACCACCTAAAAGTCACAGAATAACACTGTAAGTAATTATTAGACAAAAATATTAGATTTATTTCCCTTAGCAAAATACTTTGCATTGATAAATGAATAGAAATAAAGAACCAGAAAGTGGTGGTTGGTAGAAGAAAAGATTACAGGGTGATTTTAGTATAGTTTTCTTTTTTTAATGTTTAATGTAGCATCTTTTTTTTAATGTTTCTTTGCATTTCCAAATGTTCTCTGGTGATAAAGGGTTACTTTTTTAGAATTATGAGGGTGGTGGAAAAAAGAAATTTTCATTAAACAGAATTCTTAACTATCCAGTCTCCTAGGTCATTCTTTATAGGATGTCAGTGGGTCTACCTCCCCCAATTAGAATCATTCTTGCCCTGATCTTTGGTCAAGTACACACTCTTAAGCATCATTTATATCTGCCAGGTCAATGTCCTTTCCCTTATGTCAAATAAATTGAACATATTTATGGGAGCTAATGAGTTAATAGGTTTCAGTGTGCTACAATCCTAATTAATATATTTGAATTTTGATCATGCCTTTAAAAAACACCCCTAACCCAAATTTGGACTTTCTAGCCCTGGTGCTAATGGCAGGAAGTAAAGAGGAAATAAAGAGCCTTTTGACAAAAGTGAAAGAGGAGAGTGAAAAAGCTGGCTTAAGACTCTACATTCAAAAAACTAAGATCATGGCATCCGGTTCCATCACTTCATGGCAAATATATGGATAAAAACTGGAAACAGTGACAGACTTTATTTTCTTGGGCTCCAAAATCACTGCAGATGGTGACTACAACCATGAAATTAAAAGACACTTGCTCTTTGGAAGAAAAGCTATGACAAACATAGACAGCATATTAAAAAGCAGAGACACCACTTTGCTGGCAAAAGTATGTATAGTCAANTTGCTGTCTTCTACATATTCTATTCCCCACTGGAGATACACCATGAATACCAGCATATTTAAATTTCTAAGAATTCTTCCAGTAAAGAAATGTGCTTAACCTAGTATTTGCCAAGCTTATTTGGCAACAGAAGTAATTTTTGTTTTCTTGGAACACCAATTAACATCTCATAGAATTATTATTCCAAGAAAGACCTTCATAGAGGATGTTGTGATGCCTTCAAGTCATCCACTCAAGGACTTCTTAACGACTGAAGGACTTATTCCTTAGCTTCTGGGAATGCCTCTGGCTGACTGCCCTCAGCTGCCAGTCCTCTCCAGAAATTACCTTTAGCTGAAGAGGCTTCCTCTTCTAAGTTCATAATCCCTCCACAGGGACCAAATGGAGTAAAAAATGGGTCAAGACAGAAGCATAAATCTCATCATGCATGCCGAGTCTCTTCAGTTGGGTCTGACTTTTTGTGACCTATGGACCATAGCCTGCCAGGCTCCTCTGTCCATGGCATTTTCCAAGCAAGAATACTGGAGTGGGTTGCCATGCCCTCCTCCAGGGGATCTTCCCGACCCAGGGATCGAACTCACATCTGTTATTCCTCCTGCATTGGCAGATGAATTCTTTACCACAAGTGCCACCTGGGAAGTTCAAAAGTTCCCCATAATTTGGGACAACTCCAAAGGACTCTTCCAGTTTCAGAACCCATCTTGGGGTTGACTGAGGCCTTTGCTGCACCTGTTTTGCAGCCCAAGTTTTCTCTATCTGCCCACTCTGGTTTTCTTCCCTTCTCCTCCCCTCCCTTGCACAGTTGTTGGTCTTGATTACATGGCTTAATAAACTTCCTGAAACTCTGAGTTTGCTTGTGGAAGAACCCAACCTGCGAAACATTTTAGGACATTTAGTCTAATGAAGAATGCAAGGAAAGAAGAAATATATGCCAAACCATTTGTGGAAAAGAACGTTCCAGGCTTGGAAAGATTTATAGAAAACCTAAAGTGAACAATGAACCTCCAATTATTTTAAGAAGCACAAGNCATTTTAGGACATTTAGTCTAATGAAGAATGCAAGGAAAGAAGAAATATATGCCAAACCATTTGTGGAAAAGAACGTTCCAGGCTTGGAAAGATTTATAGAAAACCTAAAGTGAACAATGAACCTCCAATTATTTTAAGAAGCACAAGCTTGGAATGCCAGCTGAAGAAGGATAGGCTATATGAGAAATCTATGAAGACAGCTGGTTTTGAGGAAACAAAGATTCTGGCCACCTCAAAAGAGATAAAAGCTTGAACTGCTAATGAAAAGTCATAAGTCTTCATTATTATCATCTGAATTACTGGCTTCTTAACAAGTTTTCCTCCCTCTAATCCTGCCGTCTTTCTACTCACTCACTCCTAGGAGCCAGAGTGATGCTTTTAAAATGTAAATATGATCATGTCACATCCCTAATTAAAACCCTTCAGTTGTGTGCATTGCTCTCAAAGTTCTTAGGCTGACACAGAAGGCTCTTTGTGATTGAACCTCTTGAGTCACCCTGACTCAGTAATCCATATACCTGCTCTATTGAACTTTGGTTCCTTGAAATGGAATGCTCTAGAATGATTCTGGGTCTCTGCCTATGCTATTACCTTTGCTCAGACCCCTTCCGGCTACTCATATTTATTCATCATTTAGATCCCAGCTTGAGTCATCTCCTTTAGGAAGTTTTCCAAGACCACCCTAATCAAGCCAGAGTTTAGTACCCATCATGCTTCTATACTACTCTGTACTTCCCTTAATTTAGCATGCAGCATAATGTAATTGTTTAATAATATGCTTCTCCTTCCAGTAGATCATAAGGTCATCAGTGATAGGAACTACATCTTACTCATGGAACCTGCTCAATGGTGATTAGCACACAGTAGTTATTCAATAATTATGGAAAAAAACATACTAATAAATATCTAGCTGCCTAGCATTTCTTGACTCTAAAGTAGTAATGCAGAACCTCCCTAATGGCTCAGTGGGTAAAGAATCTGCCTGCAATGCAGGAGATGCAAGAGACACGGATTTAATTCTTGAGTAGGGAAAATCTCCTGGAAGGGAAATGGCAACCCACTTCAGTACTCTTGCCTTGAAATCCTATGGACAGAGGAGCTCTGTGGGTTACAGTCCAAAGGGTTGCAAAGAGATGGACATTATTGATGACTAAGAACAGACATTGTGACAAAGGCCAAATGAATGTCAAATCCCCATCTTTCCTTAATAAAAGTAATGTTTAGAGACTAAAAAAAAAACTCTTTCTCTGTAGTCACTCTTGGCTTAATAATCTATGTTCCAGCTCAACTAAATTATTGAACATATATATTTGGGAATACTATCTATTTATATAGCTAGCTACCTATCTACCTAAAATACAATGTATTAAGCATTAGGTGTATATTAGACACAATTCCTACCTCTAGGAGACCTGCAATTTTGTTGAGAAAAAGACTAGAGAATATATCACTAGGCTTTTTGGTTTAAATGAGCAGTTTCTGAATTGGGTGTCATAATCAGTAGTAAAATGTATCATACATAATTTATTACTAACAAAAACTATCAAAATACAAAAATAGTCTTAGTAAATAAGAGCAGTTTCAAGATATTGCTTTAATATCTCTCATGCTTTGCAATCCAATAGGCTTTCTTGAGCGGAGAGGAGGAAGTTAATGCTAGTTCATTAAAAACTCATGTCGATCTATGGCAAACCCAATAGAGTATTGTAAAGTCAAATTAAAAAATAAATAAATAAATAAATTTAAAAAAAAAAAAANCTTTGCAATCCAATAGGCTTTCTTGAGCGGAGAGGAGGAAGTTAATGCTAGTTCATTAAAAACTCATGTCGATCTATGGCAAACCCAATAGAGTATTGTAAAGTCAAATTAAAAAATAAATAAATAAATAAATTTAAAAAAAAAAAAACTATCCCTAGTAGCAGCAGCAGCAGCAGCAGTCCTAACTGAATCCATAGAACTTTGTCTTACAAGTGAATCCATGCATGTGTGATACATGGTGAGAACCTCTAGTTTAGACTGTAAATGCGATACAATTTCGTAGATAGCAGAAATCAGTTTGGACTAGAGGCATGTAGGAAGGCTACAGGTAAGATGTCTGCTCTATTGAGAATCTAGCCAGTCCAAAGGTTGGCCACAGCAGTAAGTTGATATGTGTAACTCTTGTAAATCTGTATCTGTATGTTTGAAATAGGGAATGGTTTGGTTTAATCTCACTAAATTTTAACTTAGATTTCTTTTATATACAATGAGATATCTAGTGGGACTTTTCATACCACCCTGGCATAGGCAATGAAGCTTCAAAGATGGAAAACAGACTCTAAACACTTGCACATTCTTAGGAGACCCAACAACAGCTGGGGCCAGAAATTCTCATAAAGACTTACAAAAAGTAGAAAAGCTGACTATAAAACCATTAACCACTGTCCCGAGCCTCTATTCCTTGTTCAATCCATAAAAGACCAGGAGAGTGGGAGACAAGAGTGAATTAGAGTTGTCAAGACTGCCAGTTTACAATGAAAAGTCTTTTCCCTTTCTTCACTATGTGGGAAAGGGCAAGAGTTACTCCCTCCTAAAGTCAAGTGGAGAGAAGAGCCAAGAAAATAAGGGCTCCCTGCAAGAAAGTGAAGCTGTTATCTCATTTCCTAGCTGGATACTTGCTAAGCTATAAACTACAGGCCTGTCTCTGTGCTTCTATAAGAATAGAGTAGACCTTGGTGAAGGAANAAGAAAATAAGGGCTCCCTGCAAGAAAGTGAAGCTGTTATCTCATTTCCTAGCTGGATACTTGCTAAGCTATAAACTACAGGCCTGTCTCTGTGCTTCTATAAGAATAGAGTAGACCTTGGTGAAGGAATTCTTGGTAGAGCTTGATGTATTTCCCTATTAATTGAAGTATATATGAACATACAGGGGTTGGCTGCTTATCTGAAGGTGACAGGGTTTCATAAGTAGCTTGTGCAGAGGGATAAGAAAACACCATGATACAGTCTTCCAAGGAAGAGATTAGACCTTAATGCTTGAGGACATGGAAGAGGACTTTAGCTGTGCCCATGGTTCATCATGAGGAAAACAGAGATTACAGAAGAAGACAGAAAGCCAGAGAAGACATTAAGGATATGGATCATAAGCAAGATATTTTTAAGAGGCTACTCCTCAGTAAAGGAAGCTAAAGTGAAGCCGAACACTGCCCCTTCCCAAGAAAATGATACCAACTATTTATGTAGATCAGTGGCCACCAGTAGGAGATGGAACCAGATAAAACCAGAGTGAAAGCAGAGAAGTCTTGTTGTCAACAACAGATGACTAGTTGTATAAGGAGAAACCAGCCATCTCTCCTATTTCTCTTCTCAAATCCAATGCTACAACAGTTTAGACCTTAGAAAGGAAAGGGATACCAAGNTGGAACCAGATAAAACCAGAGTGAAAGCAGAGAAGTCTTGTTGTCAACAACAGATGACTAGTTGTATAAGGAGAAACCAGCCATCTCTCCTATTTCTCTTCTCAAATCCAATGCTACAACAGTTTAGACCTTAGAAAGGAAAGGGATACCAAGTCATCTCTAGCCCTGCCCTCCCCTCCAACCACATCGTGCCTCCTTTTACTCCTTAAGTCTTCCAAACACAAGGCTAGCCAACAATTCAGTTCAGTTCAGTTCAGTCGCTCAGTAGTGTCCAACTCTTTGTGACCCCATGAACAGCAGCATGCCAGACCTCCCTGTCCATCACCAATACCTGGAGTCCACACAAACCCATGTCCATCAAGTAAGTGATGCCATCCAGCCATCTCATCCTCTGTCATTGCCTTCTCCTCTTGCCCTTAATATTTATCAGCATTAGGGTCTTTTCAAATGAGTCAACTTTCTGCATCAGTTNACACTGTTCACGTTTCATCAGAGAAGTGAATCAGCAAACCAGCTAAGAATTATTACATATGGGCAATGACCACCTAAAAGTCACAGAATAACACTGTAAGTAATTATTAGACAAAAATATTAGATTTATTTCCCTTAGCAAAATACTTTGCATTGATAAATGAATAGAAATAAAGAACCAGAAAGTGGTGGTTGGTAGAAGAAAAGATTACAGGGTGATTTTAGTATAGTTTTCTTTTTTTAATGTTTAATGTAGCATCTTTTTTTTAATGTTTCTTTGCATTTCCAAATGTTCTCTGGTGATAAAGGGTTACTTTTTTAGAATTATGAGGGTGGTGGAAAAAAGAAATTTTCATTAAACAGAATTCTTAACTATCCAGTCTCCTAGGTCATTCTTTATAGGATGTCAGTGGGTCTACCTCCCCCAATTAGAATCATTCTTGCCCTGATCTTTGGTCAAGTACACACTCTTAAGCATCATTTATATCTGCCAGGTCAATGTCCTTTCCCTTATGTCAAATAAATTGAACATATTTATGGGAGCTAATGAGTTAATAGGTTTCAGTGTGCTACAATCCTAATTAATATATTTGAATTTTGATCATGCCTTTAAAAAACACCCCTAACCCAAATTTGGACTTTCTAGCCCTGGTGCTAATGGCAGGAAGTAAAGAGGAAATAAAGAGCCTTTTGACAAAAGTGAAAGAGGAGAGTGAAAAAGCTGGCTTAAGACTCTACATTCAAAAAACTAAGATCATGGCATCCGGTTCCATCACTTCATGGCAAATATATGGATAAAAACTGGAAACAGTGACAGACTTTATTTTCTTGGGCTCCAAAATCACTGCAGATGGTGACTACAACCATGAAATTAAAAGACACTTGCTCTTTGGAAGAAAAGCTATGACAAACATAGACAGCATATTAAAAAGCAGAGACACCACTTTGCTGGCAAAAGTATGTATAGTCAAAGCTATGTTTTTTCCAGTAGTCATGTACGGATATGAGAGTTGGCCCATAAAGAAGGCTGAGCACCAAAGAATTGATGCTTTTGAACTGTGGTGCTAGAGAACATTCTTGAGAATCTCTTGGACAGCAAGATCACACCAGTCATCCTTAAGGAAATCAACTCTAAATATTCTTTGGAAGGACTGATGCTGAAACTCCAAGACTTTGGCCACCTGATACAAAGGCCACTTATTGGAGAAGACCTTGATGCTGGAAAAGATTAAGGGCAGGAGGAGAAGGGGAAGACAGAGGATGAGATGGTTGCATGGCATCACCAACTCAATGGACATGAGTTTGAGCAAACTCTGGGAGATGATGATGGACAGGGAAACCTGGTATGCTGTAGACCATGCGATTGCAAAGAGTCAGACATGACTTAGTGACTGAACAAAACAAAGTCTTAATGCTAGACAATGGTCCATGAAACTGTGATGAGGCTATACCAGGATTCTAATCACTAACCAGAATGTGGTCACTTATTCAGTAACTCTTTTCTATGCTGGAGTAAATTGTTAATACTGTGGTATCCAACAGATTGTTACAGCACCACACCAAATTGCAAAGCCCTAGTTTATTCCCTTACCTTTTTTCACAACCTCCTTTGTTTATCCACTCACTCGCAATCCAGAAGAGTCAAGAGGCCTTAGAGATGGCAGTCCAGTGGCTATGGCTACATACTCCCTGTGCAGGGGTCCAGGTTCAATCCCTGGTCAAGGAACTAGATCCCACATGTCACAGCTAAGAGTTTGCATGCTACAACTAAAAGATCCTGTGTTCTGCAACAAAGACCTGGTGTAGCCAAGTAAATAATTTTCTTTTAAAGAAAGCCTTAGAGAGAAAAAAGAAAATTAGTATTGAGATGGCTATGCCTTATGCTGCTGGGAGATAATATAGCATAATGCTAAGGACTCTATAGAGAAGGTGATGGCACCCCACTCCAGTACTCTTGCCTGGAAAATCCCATGGACGGAGAAGCCTGGTGGGCTGCAGTCCATGGTGTTGCAAAGAGTCAGACACAACTGAGCAATTTCACTTTCACTTTTCACCTTCATGCATTGGAGAAGGAAATGGAAACCCACTCCAGTGTTCTTGCCTGGAGAATCCCAGGGATGGGGGAGCCTGGTGGGCTGCTGTCTATGGGGTTGCACAGAGTTGGACATGACTGAAGCGACTTAGCAGCAAGGACTCTATTCAAACAAACAGATTTTGCTTTATTTTACTTATTGTTTTATTTTACTTAGCACATCTTTAATTCCAAATGAACTTGTCCCATGACTCTTTCTTTTACCATACGCATTTGATGCCTTCCGGGGTCCATAAACCCTGCTCTCCATCATGCATGGAGCAAGAACAATCTGACAGCAAAGAGCAAACCCAAAACAAGAATGTTTACTTTAGAGCCTCCTAGATGTCCTCCTAGCCCAAGGAAGACAGTAAAAATTCTTGCTTTAGAAAGAGGAAGGCATAGGATACCAATTAACTTCTCATTGAGACATTCCACTATCTAGTTAAAATAATAGTGCCAGAGCTTGGGTTAGAACTATATTTCAGAAACCCAGGCCATGGTTATTTCCACTACGTTAATTATTTTCAACCTTGGCTGTGCATTGAAATCACCTATAAAGCTTTGATAATTACCAATGTCCAGTCACACTCAGTGGCACCCCACTCCAGTACTCTTGCCTGGAAAACCCCATGGACGGAGGAGGCTGGTGGGCTGCAGTCCATGAGTTCGCTAAGAGTCGGACATGACTGAGAGACTTCACTTTCAATTTTCACTTTCATGCATTGGAGAAGGAAATGACAACCCACTCCAGTGTTCTTGACTGGAGAATCCCAGGGACAGAGGAACCTGGCAGAAGGCTGTCTGCGAAGTCGCACAGAGTCTGACAGCAAAGAGCAAACCCAAAATAAGAATGTTTACTTGTCGGACATGACTGAAGCGACTTAGCAGCAGCTTAGCAGCAGTCACACAAAAGAGATTCTGATTTAATTGGTATGGAGTATAGCCTGCGTATCAAGAACTTTAAAAGATTCCCCAGGTGACTCTAATATGCAGCCAAGCTTGAAAACCACTGATCAGAGTGTACTACCTTCCCTAGTGACTAATGGCCAACCATTTAGGTCCCATGGACAGTGAATGAAAAAACATACAGCACCCCATCTTCCCCTCGTTGCCCCCTCATCCTACTTACACGTGTGCAGGTACATACTTAACGAGTTGCTTATTTAACCAGTGACTGCTGTCTTCATTTAGAGCAGGAATCTTTAAACCTTTTCTTTAAAGAGCCAGAAAGTAAATATTTTAGACTTCTGAAGTCATAATCTCTGTAGCACACACTCTACTAGCACTAATATAGCAAGAGAAGAAATCATAGGAAATATGTAAGTCATGGACATGGCTGTATTCTGAAAAAACTTTATTTGCAAAAACAGGCACACTCAACTCACAGGCTATGGTTTGCTGACCTCTGATTTAGAGTCTCTAAGGCATATCAGCCAATTACTACATTTTTGAAAAATGGGCTATGATGATTCTGATGCCAGTGGCCTATAGAGGTCTACTACAATTGTTGAAGTGTATTTATCTGCTGCAGAATACTCCCCCTTAGCCTGTTTCTGATGTTGAATAGAATCATGTCTGCTCCCTTAGAGCCCATATCCACATGTTTATTACCTTCCTGATATCCCAACAGGGAGATCTCACCATCTGGACACCTATCACTCCTTCCCTGTACCAATATTGCATCATGTGGCATTTTTTACACTATTATGTTACATGTTCTATTTCAGATTTTCAGATTCTAGAGCATAAGCAATGGGATAATAGTTGCTGTAAATATTACTACTTATTATTGTTGTTATCATTTACATGTGCATGGTACTTTACAGCTTACAATCTCTTTCACATCCACTGGACCCTTTGATTGGAACATCTCCTGGGAGACAGATGGAACCATGAAGATCATCTCATGGATGTTAAGAAAACTATGACTCCACAAGATTACTGCACATTAAGAGGCAAAGTTTAAATTTGAATCCAGATCTCATGATTGTAAAAAAGTATGTTTAGTGGAAGTGGGAAACTGCATATGGATTTGGAGAGAGTTGTATTCAAATTTACCTGGTAGGGGGAATGAAGAAGATAGATGACGAGAGCATACTTGCCTTCATTGTGGATGTCAACGTCAACAAGCACCCAATCAAACACGCTGTGAAGAAGCTGCATAACGTTGACATGGCAAGGCTAACACCCTCCGAGATCAGACGTGATGGAGAGAAGAAGGCAAATGTTTGACTGATTCCTGACTATGATGCTTTAGATATTACTAACAAAACTGGGATCATCTAGACTGTATCCAACTGGCTATTTCTAAATATAAATGTTTTAATGCCAAAAAAAGTTTCAGTTGATAGTTTTGTAAACTTGAACAAGTCAAACTCTCAGAATTTTTGTTTCTTCAACCATAAAAATAGGAATACTAGTAAGTACTTATCTTTTAAGATTGCTTTCAGAATTACAGACAATCTAATTAATGCTCCTGGAATTAATAAGTACTCAGTAATGGCAGCTACCATTACCGACTAATAATACTGTTGTTGTTGCTACTGCTCCTTATCCAGGATTCTTTCCACTTTGTACATGATTCCATTCATTGTTGCATGTGTCATTGTATTTGGTACAGTGACTTTAATAGGAGGCCAATTAAAGCTGAATAAATTGAACTAATTAGTTTATTAATGATTTGTTTATATAGGCCTATATTTAAAATTTCCTTCTACTATAGATTTTTTTAAAGTAACAAAAATACCCTCAAGGGTAGAAAAAAATTAGATGACTTATTTATAAAAAGACAACATATAAAGGGAATTTCCTTCCCAACCCAAAGTAAATCTCCTTATCCAAGTGCACATGCCCAGAAACACTTCTATTACCTACTTAAAATAAAAGAACATAACTCCCAGCTGATTTCTCTTCCTTATAGAATCATTAATCTTAAAAGTCCAAAAAAGCAAAGCTGTCAGCTGGATTTTCCTCAATTAATAGACACTCAACTTTGGCTGAATCATCAGTAAAAATGGTAATTTCCTCTTGATTTACAATTTTTCTTGGAGTATGCCTCAAAATACCCCTGGAGAGCTCTAAAGAGGGTCAAAAGTTCAGCCTCAGAACTTGATTGGAAGATTCCTCACCCTAGCTTCCCAATCACCTCTCAGCTGTTCCACTAAGAAATTGATACTCAGTTAAGATGAGACCCAACTATGCATCAGACATTTCTGGACACCAAGATGATGAAAGATCTATGTATTCTAGCAGTTTATGATCTGATGAGTAAGAACAGATGTACAACTCTAAAATGGACTGTAAAGTATTTGACAGGGTGGTGGCTTCAAATTCCAGAGAGAGAGAAATAGGTGGGCCAGAACAGGTAGAGAAAGCTTCCAAGGGCAAGTTACCAGCTCCAGACTTCTAGTGGTACATGTATTTGCACATGAGCACTGGCTTCTGAGCAAGCATCTGAGGAGGTAATGTGACTGGATGAAGAGGAAGAAGCTTTACCAGCTGGCTCAAAAGGAAATCTGCAGAGTAGGTTCCTAAAGAGCTCTGCTACATGCAGTCATTGAGGGCTCCATGGATACTGTGACTCTTCCCTTCCCTACACTCTGGGTCCTCGTCATTCAGCCAGAGGGTGAGTGCTGGGAGAGACAGAATCAACAAAAAAATGTTTCTAAGGACCAAGCCAGGAAATTGTCTCATCACTTCTTACTCCATTGGTTGTAACTCAGTCATTCTGAACCACAGGGGAAATGAGAAACATTAATTCGTACAATCAGGAAGAGGAGAATAAGTCAATAGTAGAGAGCACTAGCAGATTCTACCACAATGTGCTGTCGTGGCCATCAAATTTCCAGTTCACTCATTTTTTTCAACATACTGAACACACTTAACATCCCCCCATAAGCACCCAACCCAAAATTCTATCCAATCACGACACCAGACTCAAAGTCCTCTCTGTCCAATTTGGATACATGTTGTTATGGTCCAGCAACCTATGAGCTTCATGAAATGTATAATGATGGAATAAGGAAGGTTAATCAAAATAGAAATGTTTTTTGTTTTGTGTGTGCTCAGTTGTGTCCAACTCTTTGTAACCCCATGAACTGTCGCAGAGGACCATGCTCCTCTTTCAGTGGAATTTCCCAGGCAAGAATTTAGGAGTGGGTTGCCATTTCCTCCTCCAAGGAATCTTCCCGATCCAGGGACCAAACCATGTCTCCTGCATCTCCTGCTTTGGCAGGTGAATCCTTTACCACTGAGCCTCTTGGGAAGCCCTACAACAGAAATATTCAGAAGAAAGAATGGGAGACCTGCAGTAGTGATGGGTCGATATTAAATTCCTAAGTCCCTCTAGGAAGCCATTTTTAAAGCCTCCTACTATAAGGGTGGGGAATTAGTTGACTAGACATCGATGCTGCCCTTGGAGGAGCTCTCCTGTCTCTTTGATTCTGTGGCTGCTGATTCCCTCCTGTGATGTTCTTCCTTGTCCACTACCTCTGGTCCTATATGAAGTGAATGTTTGGGCTTTTTTGGAGCAATCTTAATTTCACAGCCAATTTTCTGCTGTGTATAAATATGAAAAACCTGAAGAAAAGAGAAGAGCATTTTCAGTCCCGGATCTTAGTTTCTCTCACATTACAATGCACTAGAAAGTTTGATATGTTTATATTCTATTTGTTTCTTGTCAGTTTCTCATGCAAATACACACACTTAAAGTCTTTCTAGATGGAAGAGAGATGAATGCTAGTGAGCATTACTGGTTTCTGCTATAACTACCCAGTATGTTCAAAAAAAGAAAGAAGAAATAGGAATATGCATTTATATTTACTTTTCATTTTAAAAATAAACAGTAAAATGATAAGTGCAGTGAGGAAGTGAAAACAGAGTGAATAGAGACAGGGTGGGAGCCAAGTTTTCAGTTTATATCTGTTAACACTGTATGGATTTTTGAAACATATTACTGTATCACTGCCATTATGCAAAAATGTATTACTATTTCTAAAAAATAGCAAATTTTAAAATGTGCCTAGAGAAAGCCTGGTGTTCACACACGTCACAATAGCCTGTCTTCCTTCAACTCCTCAGAACCATCAGTTCTCTTTGTGGGCTTCACTAATAACGATTATTTCACTAAATTTTGCTCAGATAAAGATGTGACTACATTGAATCAGGGGCAAGAATCAGTTGGTAAGAGTCACTCGTGAATCTAGTCTAATAATTTCTCCTATTCCCCAGAGGAGTGATGGCAGATAGCACTGCGTACGTGCATGCTCAGTTGCTTCAGTCCTGTCCTACCCTTTGTAACCTCATGAACTGTAGCCCACCAGGCTCCTCTGTCCATGGGATTCTCCAGGCAAGAACACTAGAGTGGGTTGCCATGCCCTTCTTCAGGGAATCTTCCTGACCCAGGGATCGAAACTGCATCTCCTGCATCTTCTGCATTGCAGGCGGATTATTTACTACTGAGCCACCTGGGAAGCTCCTTTCTATTTAGGAATCTTTATATACACATGTCCTTTCCCTAAATCTTCTCAAGACTTCCTCCTCCTCATATTTCCAGCTACAGCTCACATTCTACCTCCTCAGTCTTGTACTTCATGTATATGTGTTGATTGTCTACTCCCACAAGAATGTAAGTTTCATAGCAATATCTATCTATTTTAAAACATCAAATCCGTAGAACCTAAAATAGTGTCTGGCACATAGTAAAAAATCTATACATATTTAGCTGACCAAATGAGTGAGTGAATGAATGAATGTTAGTGAAGATAAAATTTTTTGTTTATCCCTAAATTGTTCTCACTCACAACACTTCTGACACCAAATGTGTGCTTTTTTCCCCCTCATACTAACCAATTCTGACACCAACTGGATGTCTTACATTTCAACTCTAACAATAACTACTGCAAGTTAGCTTTAAGGGCCCACTAGACTGTCCCCACTTGAGTTGCCAGCCATAGATATGAGATCCTCAATTTACCCACACTTCTGTCTAACTTGGTTACAAGGTTAAGGATTCCCATTACTACCCCACCCACTAGTCCCTTGGACAGCAAGGAGATCAAACCCGTCAATCCTAAAGCAAATTAACCCTGAATTTCATTGGTAGGACTGATGCTGAAGCTCCAATACTTTGGCCACCTGGTATGAAGAACTGACGCATTAGAAAAGACCCTGATGCTGGGAAAGATTGAGGGCAGGAGGAAAAGGGAGTAACAGAGGATGAGATGGTTGGATGACATCACTGACTCAATGGACATGAATTTGAGCAAACTCTGGGACATAGTGAAGGACAGGGAAGCTGGCATGCTGCAGTCCATGGGGTTGCAAAGAGTTGGACATGACTTGGCAATTAAACAACAATAACACCCCCCAAACCCCATCTCCCTACAAGTTTCAATATTTGCTAGAATAGCATACAGGATGCAAGAAAATTCTTCACTTACTATTGTCAATTTGTTATAAAATATACAAGTCAGAAACAGCCAAGTGGAAGAGATGCATAAAACAACTCAGGAGCAGCCAAGTGGAAGGGTGGGGCGGGAGCACAGAGCTTCAGACTTTCTCTAGGCACATCACCCTCCCAACACTTTGTTGCTTTCACCAACCTGAAAGCAAATGTTTATAGAGCCCAATCTCCAACCCCACCCTACCCTTTCTTGGAGGTTCATGGGTGAAGCTGAAAGTTCCAACCCTCTCTTTTCTTGATATTTCTTATGACCAGTCCCACCCTTAAGCTATTTAGGAGCCCTATCCTAAATCTCTCCATTATCATGAAGTCAAGTGTTAAGAATAAATAAAAGACATTCCTATCACTCAGGAAATTGCATGGGTTTTAGAAGCTCTGTACCCAGGGGGCTCAGATGGTAAAGAATCTGCCTGCAATGTAGGAGTCCCAGGTTCAATCCCTGAGTTGAGATGATCCCCTGGAGGAGGAAATGGCAACCCAATCCAGTACTCTTGCCTGGAGAATTCCATGGACAGAAGAGCCTGGTGAGCTATAGTCCATGGAGTCACAAAGAATTTGACACAACTGAGTGTCTAACACTTCACTTTCACCCACGAACTGAGACAAAGACCAAATATGTTTTTATATTATATCACAGCCTCTGAGAGTAAAGTTAAATCTCAATGTATAGAGAAAGGGTTTATCTCTAAGGGCAGAAGAAGAATCATACAGCTCAAATTGGACACTAGTGGGGTGGGAGCAGGGAGGTGATGGTGTGAGGAGGCCAGGAAGATTCTAGATGAACTGTAGTTCATCTGCAGAAGTCTCCTTCTTTAGAGGTGATGACATAGGCAACAAGATGCAGAGGAGATCAGTCATGGAACATTCAGATATTCCTTTCCTGGATATATTACCAGGAAGTAAAGAAATAAGGATTGTTTTCAAGAACCTGAAAGCTTATGCTACTTCTTTGAGGCTGGAGGCTAAGCATCTTAGACAGTGAACTAATTGACTGAAATTTAGGATGACCAACACATCCCAGTTTACCTGAAACTGTCCCAGTTTTAAAACTGAAATTCCCATGTCCCAGAAATCACCTCAGCTTCTGACAAACTATGATAATTGTTCACCCTAAAACCAGAACTTTGCACTCTACTTCCTAAACAAAACTTTATATTTTTCTTATCTTTGATGTGACTTCCCTATAACTTTCCTCGGATTTTGATAAATTTAAAAATCCCAGGAAGAAATCTTTGCACTTACAGAAATTAAGAGTGCTTAAAGGAGACCACCTGATGGTGTTAGTGTGATTACAGCGAGAGAGCCCCAGGGAAAAGTGATATATAGTGAAACAAAATTGGTGTTTCTCAGCCTAGAGATTCTCCTACCTATGCCAAATCTTGAAGATGTTTTGGCAAGAAAAAAAATTAAAAAAGAATGGAGAAAGGGTGAAAGAGAAAAAACACAAATGATCTGAATTAAAAAGCATATAGAACTGGCATTGATGAACCCTAATTCCTTTGAGTTATGTTTCCAGCAATATGGAATTCATGCCAATTAATCTGCCCTCTCACACCAAGTCCCATAGCTAAGAGATGCCAGCAAGACCACCTTTTCTGAGTTTCAGTTCAGTTCAGTTCAGTTCAGTCACTCAGTCATGTCCGACTCTTTGCAACCCCGTGAATCAAAGCACTCCAGGCCTCCCTGTTCATCACCAACTCCTAGAGTTCACTCAGACTCACGTCCATTGAGTCGGTGATGCCATACAGCCATCTCATCCTCTGTCGTCACCTTCTCCTCCTGCCCCCAATCCCTCCCAGCATCANAAGACTGGAAAAGGTCAGTTTTCATTCCAATCCCAAAGAAAGGCAATGCCAAAGAATGGAATAGATGGATATATCATTTTGATTTCTGATCCCTGGTATGTGACATTTTCTATCACCTATCAGCTTTTAGAAACTTCTGTTTGTCCCTGATGTTCAGGATCTTTTTCACTTGTAATACGCACACAAGTATACTTTCTCAAAATCTTTGTTTTATTCTCAGATTGTTTATGTGTATTTTGTCTTTAAATCTATGAAATAACTTTTTCTTATTTCCCAGATGCTTTATTTTATTTTATCTCTCTGAGGAAATTACTTTTAATATTTCACCTTGGCTTCTTCCATTAAGTCTGCTTGTTTATTTATTTTTTATTTTATTTACTTATTTATTCTGTTTGTAAAAGATTTTTCTCAGTTGTTTTTCATTTTTCATGGAATTGTCTGTTTCCTTTGCCAAATTTTCTATCAGTCTGAGAATTTTTCTTGTTGCTATTAAAGAACTTTTTATATATTAAGGATATTAGATTTACCATTTGGTGTGGCAACCATTTTCCTACCAAATAGTCATCTGTCTTATTTGAATATCTGTATAAAATTTTTTTAATTTTATGTGGTTAAATTTAGTGGTCATTTTGTTTCAGAAGTTCAGGTAATATAAGCCAAAGCTTCTATAATCCAAGATCATATTTTACAAAATGTAGCATTTTTTTCTAAAACATTTATTTTTTAACATTTTTTACTCCGACTAATTTTGGTGTAAGAAGTGAAGTAAAGGTTCTACTTTGTTTTTCCCAAATGACAGAGTACATGTCCCAACATAATTTGTTGAGAAATTCACTGATTTGAAATGGCATTGATTTCAGTTAAGGTTACATTTATCTGAATATCTTAGAAACCTGATCAAAGTGATTAAACCAAGTAGATGTGTTTTTTTTCCCCCACATTTAACCAAAAATCTGAAGATAAGTCTTGGACTGGGTTTTGTAATGCCATTAATATCCTAGTCTCTTTCTATTCTTCTTTTCCTTGTATAATTTTATTCTCATGATTGCTTTAATGTCATATAAAGACTGCCTATCCCTTATATAAAATCAGCATATTCAAGAAGGAAGGAGGTAAAAAGAGAGAATAGAGAGAAGTATCTCATGGATCTTGAGTATTGTATGACCAATATTTGCTGCAAGAGAGGCTAGTAAATAATTTTTAAGATATATGTATTGCTGCCCTAAACAAATATTAGGCTCCTATTAGTAAAAGAGAATGACAGAATAAATGTTGGATTCAAAACTAACAGTTTTGGGTACTTAACTGTTACATATGGACTTGGATAACCTAGAGCTTTTGGCTGCATGTAAATGGATTTCTCCAGGCAAGAATACTGGAGTGGGTTGCCATTTCCTCCCCCAAGGGATCTTTTTGACCCAGGGATTGAACCCAAGTCTCCTGCATTGCAAGCAGGTTCTTTACTGTCTGAACCACCAAGGAAGCCCCACAATAATAGTGAAGAATATTTTGTGAAGCTATTAGAGCACATGGGGATTAATTAGATACATGTATTCATGTCGATGTGTGGCGGAGCCAATAGAGTATTGTAAAGTAAAATAAAGTTAAAAAAAAAAGAAGTTAGAAAAAATAATAATAAAATAAAATAAAGAAGATTAATAAGGCAATCATTAACTCCAGGAAAACAAAATAATTGTATAAAATCTCAAGGGATTGTGATTTACTATTTATCTCAACAAAAAATCCTGTTTCTATAGTCATGATGATATAAATCCTGAAGTCTTTCTGACTTCAGAAGAAAAGAAAAATTATTTCAAACAGACTAAAGTTTCAATTTTTCCATCCTTGCTCATCTCCTGGGTGCCAGGTTACAATGTATCAAGAACTTCCCGGAGGAGACTAGTAACAAGAGGCCCTTCACAGACCCTGTGAATTCAAGTGGACTTCACATCAATTAAAACACCAACCTAACTTTTCTGTACAGTATCCCTGATGACTGGTTACTTGGTTTCTGCTTGAACATATCCACTGACAGGGAGCTCACTACTCCTCCAGACAGTCCATGTAGTTCCTGGACAGATTTAAGAACTGCCAAATCGTTTCTTATAATTCGGTTAAGGGCCACCAAATTTTACTTCACTCTCTTCATCCTTTTCAGCTCTCTCAAGTCTTACAAAACACATTCACTTTCTTCTTCACAAGAAAGTAATCAGCTATTTGAACATTAGTGTCAAACTGCTCACTCAGAATCCTCCCCATGTCAAACTCTTCTCCAGGCCCAAACATTTGATATGGTTTCACATTCCAGTGACATTTTAGACATCTTCTTTTGGAGGCATGCCATCTGGTTAATGTCCTTCTTAAAATATGGCACTAGAACAAAACACATGATTGCCAGATGGAGGTGGAAAAAGATGAAATACAAAGTTTCCGAATTTCACATTATATTTGGAAGGTACCTTGTATTGTGCTTCCTTTTGGGGTCATTTTAAAAATCTTTTGGCAAAAGATAAGACTTCCAGTCATTACAAAAATTTATGGAAAACCATAAGTTTCATCTCCTAGACTTTTTACAACGACATTTGTCCCCATTCACTATCTACAATGTTAAAGAAAAAAAGTGCCAAAATCTAGNTCATTTTAAAAATCTTTTGGCAAAAGATAAGACTTCCAGTCATTACAAAAATTTATGGAAAACCATAAGTTTCATCTCCTAGACTTTTTACAACGACATTTGTCCCCATTCACTATCTACAATGTTAAAGAAAAAAAGTGCCAAAATCTAGGCATGAAGTAAGAGAGAATTGGGTCTGAATGAGCCATCATCTCCTTCAGGAATCAAAGAATTGTAAACTGGGATTTTTTTTTTTTTTAATAATGCCAAGTATCAAAGAACTCCAGGACAAGATCTTTTTCCAACACCCTACCCTACCCACAAGGAGACCATGTCCCAATTTGCAGGATTCAAACAGCCAGGCTCTGCTTCTGATCTGCAGTCTCTGTCAGAATTCTTTCTCTTCGTATCTACTCATTCCTCTTTTTTATACTCAGTTAGAATACACTAATGGAAGTAGCCTGCCACGTGGCTTTCTTTTTTGCCACTTTTTCTTGGGAAATGTGATTAAAGAACTTGGAGTGGGCTGTTTTACGCACACATATTCAGACAGTCTCTTAGCAATAAATGGCTGTCGCTTCTATTATCTGTCTGGCTTTGAGTTCTATTATCTGTTGTGAATTGGTGCAGGGCTCTGTAAAACAGTTTTTAGGCAGCCTCATTACTCCCTTCCACACCTTCTGCTCCATCTGAGAGTTCTGCGGCTGTGATTGCTGGGTAATGTTTGCCATTAGACAAGGCACATAAAAGAATCAAGCTATGACTAATTCACTGGATGGCAGTGTGCCTTGTGTCATGCTCATTAACACCTCTCGACTCCGTTATTAAAGAGAATCACAGAGCAGATCTCAGCAGGCTTACATTTATGCTATAGTATGCTGTATTTTTCCATTTGAGCCACATCCTTATCACCAACTTCTCCTGATCACTCGTACCTTCTACTCCAGGCCTATTCCACCCCGCCACACTTAATTAGCTCTTTCACTGAATAAATATATGTTTATGGAAGTTTGTTGCCAAGAGAGGCCTTTAGATTATCTGGAAATGTGAGTTTATCCCTCAGAAGAATCATCCAATCAGCTTTCAAATGAAAAGTCATCAGACATGCTTCTGATGAAAGTAGAAAAAGGAAATAATAACAACTTAAAATATTAAAGTATTCCCAGTTATTTCATAATCATTATTTCATTTAACGATTACAAAAACCTTTTGTGATAGAAGGTATAAATAGTGTTCTATCAGTAGCTTCAACACTAGATTTTCAAATTCTGAAGAAAGCTCGTATAAAAGACAAATAGTTTATCTATTGTTACAATGCGGGGAAAAATAAAAAGCAATAATGGTATTTATGTTTGACTTTCCCAATTGTAGTGATCAAAGTAATGGCAAAAACAGAGAAAGAGAGAGTATTTTCCTTAGTACTGACTCATAGTGTTCTGATCCAAGACTATAAAGACATCATATTTAGCTGCCTTAATCGTTAACTCCAGCTGAACAGTCGTAAGTTCATATGGTAACTATTATTATTGTTCACTATTATCTAGGTATCCTCTGCTTCTGAGTTCACGGAGGATTGCACTAATCTACCTCGTGAAATCAGGCAGAACTATGTGATTTGATTTGACCATGAAATATGAGTGGAGGTAACAAGCATAGTTTTCATGTGGAAACACTTATTTGCAGATGTTTGAATCTACAGCTTGGCTCTTCCTTTGCCACGGGAATTATAGAAGCATGAAACTATATGGAGATACCTTAAGGTCTGAATAGCCTAAGATACTGAGTTAGCAGATGGGAGAAAGTTGACCTGGAGAAACACTTGGCTTTCAGTAGAATTTTAATAAGCACTAGATAAAATTGTGTTATGTTAAATTACTATGATTTTGGAGTTGTTACTACAGCATATACTAGTCTACACTGACAGAGGAAGTTATCATTTGCTCTAGATAGCAACCCACTCCAGTACTTTTGCCTGGAAAATTCCATGGACAGAGGAGCCTGGTGGGCTACAGTCCATGGGGTCACAAAGAGTCTGTCATGACTGTCTGAGCATGCGTACAATGAGATATATCATATAATTAAGCCACTTGTGAATATGAAAAATAGATGCAGCATGGCTGAAGGTAAAAGGAAATAACTGAACTTAAGATCAAAAGTTCAAGTTCCCTGAACTCTGCCAGGAGCCAAACACTGTTTGCACAAGGACAACCATCTGGTAAGGACAAGTAACATCTGAAATCCAGTCCATGCTTTTCTCGTCATGGTTCAGCGCCATGCCCAAGAGCAGGAACCTTCCTCCAATTCACACAAAAGTGCTTCAGGTGAAAACTGATCTTACTTTTTGAATGTCTTATAAGACATCACTTAACTTCTCTAAAGTTTTCATTTTTTCCCCTCATCTTTAACATATGAACAAATTTTATCTAGTGCTTTACCTCTTTGTTAGGAAATTTCAATTAAAATGATATATATGAGTACATATATAGTATCCACATCATAGACTAAGAGCATTCAAACCTGAAGTATTGACTCTGATTGTTGAAAGATCCCTTTATAAAATGTGGAGGTAATATTTGCCAATAGGACAAATGACTATGTTCCTAAACTAAGTGATTTGGGAAGCCTCACAACTGTGAGTTATGCTGCATTTGTTCCAATGTTACGATAATACGTGTTTCCAAGTGACAGAAATCTGATTTGAACTAATTTAGTTAAAAAAAAAAAAAAAAGGAGGAGGAGGAGGGGTACGGGGGAAGAGAATGGCAGCTGCTTCTCATAAACATAACAAGGTTTAAGTAAGCAAACCTTTAGAAGAGGAGAGATGAGAATGGACTTTGGAGCAACTCGAATTAAGGACTTGAACATGGCCACACCCCTCTTTTTCACGTCTTTTTCTTTTTTGTCTGTGTGTCACTTTTCTTTCCTCTTGCTGCAGACTGGCTTGTTGCAGATAACAGGAAAAAGAGCTGCCAAGATTTCTTGAATTTTCCACCAGGAGACAAAGACTTACTATCTTCTCCAATTACATTTCAAGAAATTCTAAAAATAATTCTGATGACACAGTCTGATAAAGGATCCATACATAGACCAATAAATCGTTTCCACATAAGAAAATACCCTGACTGTCCCAATTTGAGGAATACGGCATCCATGGACCAATAAACTAAAGCCAAGAATGAAATCAGGGCCATAGAAAGTCTTGGTAGCCCCAACAAAAATCAATAGATTGGAATGGGAGAAGAAACAAAGAAATGAAGACATAGATTAGAAAATATTATAGATGTCCAGTTTAGATAGTAATTTAAGGCGATCAGTTGGGTAATATGAAAATAATAAAAATAAATTCAACATTCTGATGAGAAAGGGAGATCAAATTATCTCTACATGGTTTCAGTGGTGAAAGTTAGCAATGTGTTTCTAAAGGTTTGAGTAATTTTCCAGAAAGATAAATTGTCTGGCTAACTGGGTGTTTTTCCATCCATTACTTCTTCTATTATGGGCAACTATTCACTCATCAGAGAGATTTAGAAGCAACTTAGCTACGTTTCTAAGAATCCCCTTTGTTATATAATTATAGATAGAGTTTGCCAAGAAGAAAAACTCGCATGAGATCTTGAAAGGCAAAAATGATTTTGGAGGTCAAGGTAGCCACACGGGTGGCCAGAGGCAAGTTACATAGGCACCCAGAGCTTTCTGTGTGACTCAGGAGTCACAGCAGTTTCTTGGTGAAATTTTTGAGACTTCTCACTTTAGGGTTTCCTGCTGCCCCTCTGATATTTTAACTGTACCCTTCCTAATCTTCCCTTTCCCAGAAAATCCCTAATTCTTATATTAAAGTATTATTCTATATTCTGTGTAGAATTCACAAATTCTATATGTTCTTTACATAATTCAATATTATATACAATTATATTGGTGATGGACAGGGAGGCCTGGCGTGCTGTGATTCATGGGTTCGCAAAGAGTCGGACACGACTAAGCGACTGAACTGAACTGATATAGCATATAAAACATATTCCTGCATTGCTTAGACTGATTCTGTTTTCCTGTCCTAACAACACTGGTACAGATATAGACCCAGTTAAGTACAAATAAAAGAGTCTAGGCTAGTTTACTATAAATTACCTTCAAAGATTGAGAATCAGGGTGAGTTTGATGAAGAAAAAGAATCAGGGTATTGATTTTTTTAAAAGTCTGAGTTAATTTTTTTCTTGTGCTACAAAGAATTTAATAGAACAATAGGTAACTATAAGATTATGTAATATCATATCAATATTAATTTCCTGACTTTGATAATGTACTGTGGCTATGTAAAAGACTATTTTTGCTTTCAGGACATATACATGAAAGTGTTGGATTTTGCAACTTACTCTCAAATGGTTTAAAGAAATTGGGTAGAAAGAGAGAAAAGAAGGAAAAGCAAACCAGAACTCTGAATTCTATCTAGCGTAATGAGGAGCCCACCCACTGTGCATCAGTGGAGACCAGGTTGGGAATCTAGCTTCTACCCCATGTGATAGTAACCACAGTGCCCACCTCTCCCCCTACCTAAGTAGAGTCAGGAAAAGAAAGCTAAATTAGAAGGTTTGAGTAAGATCCAGCTTTTTATAACATAGTACCAAAATGTCCAAATTTTAATTGAAAAAAGAAAAACTTATGCCAAGTGCCAGGAAGATCTCAAATCGAATGAAAGAAGGCAATCAATAGATGCCAATGCTGAGGTGACAGTGACGTTAGAATCATCTGACAAGTATTGTAAAGTGGCCATCACAAAGATTCTTCAATGAACAATTATAAACACAGCTGAAGCACATGAAAAAACAGAAAGTGCCAGCAAAAAAAAAAAAAAAATCTCAGTGAGAAATAGAAAATATAAAACAGTTATAATTTTAGTTCTTAAAAACACAACAACTGAAATTTTAAAATTCAGTGGATAGATTCAATAGCAAAATGGAGAGGATAGTGAACTGGAATACAGTAGAAATAACTCAACCTAAACAGAAGAGAAAAACTGAGAAAAATGAGCAAAGCCTAAAAGACCTAGCATCTATGTAACTGAAGTTCTAGAAGAAAAAGAGAAATGAGGTCAGGCTGAAAAATTCTTGAAGAATGAAGCCTGAAAGCTTCCTAAACTTGTCAAAGAAAATGAAAAAACACAAAACAACACATAAACCTCCAGATTAAAGAAGCTGAACAAAGCCAAAGAGAGAAAATCCCAATAAATCTACAGCAAGACATACCATAGCCATCACAAAAATTAAATACAAAAATAACAAAGAAACACTTGAAAGCAGCAAGAGAGAAACAAAAACAAACCTCTGTGAAAAACGCCATTCAAAGAACTGAATTTATCAGCAGAAATTGTGGAAGCCAGAGCAAGTTGCATATTTTTTAGCTTAAGTAAAAGAATTGTTAATTCAGAACCCAATTTCTGGTGAAAATACCTCCTAAAAGTAAAAAGAAAGTCAAGACATTCTCAGAAACAAGAAAATGAAAAGGACTTATAATCAGAAAACCTCCCATGACAGAATGGCTATGGAAGTTCTCTGATGGAAAAAAAATAATAATAAAAGAAATCTTAGGATACCAGGAAGAAAGAAAGAACATGGCTACAAAAAATATGAATCATTAAGAAATAAGCTTTCTTTCTCCTCTTTTCTAAATTATTCTTATTTTCTAAATTATTTTTGAAAACTGAAGCAAAAATCATAAAATGATAAGATATATATCTAAAGGTATATAGAGAATATGTTTAAGAGAACTATATTTTAAGTGGGGGAAGGTTAAGAAATATAAAGGGAGGTAAGATGTGCGTATATCACTTGAACTGGTAAAATGACATCAGCAAACAGTGGTAGGTTATGTACATGTAATGTAAAACCTAGAGCAACCACTGAAACAGCTATATAAAGAGATAACATTGAAAAAATCTATAGAAAAATCAAAATGGAATTCTAAAAACTTTCAAATAACCCAGAGGACATCAGGAAAAGCAAAAAATATAATAAACAAATAAGAAAAATGACAATCTTAATCCTAAGGTATCAATAACTAATTTAAATATAAATGGGCTAAATATATTAATAGAAGTCAGCACCGACAGTGAAGAAAAGAAAATGAAGTGATATAAATAATGCTACTTGATATTAAGGCTTAGTATATACCTTCAGTAATCAATTCAGTTTGGTATTGATGGAAGAATAAACACATAACTAAACAGAACAAGAGAGAGAACAAAGTATTAAATTCACAAAAATATGCCCACCTGATTTTTGACAAAGGTACAAAAACGATTTAATGAAGGAAAGGCACTCTTTTCAACATAAGATACTGAAGTAACTAGACATCTACATGAAAAAAAAATTAACTTCAATATAATCCTCATATCTTATACAGAATTAACTCAAATTCCTTATATAGGAATTAACTCAAATGGATCATGGACCTAAATGTAAAATAGAAAACTATAAAACTTTTGTTTTAAAAATGGGGAAAAGTCCTCAGTGTCTTGAGCTAGGCAAGAATTTTTATAATTGACACTAGATGCAAGAGCATAAGAGGAAACAAATGATAAAGTGGGCTTCATCAAAATTAAACTCTTACTTCAGGAAAGACTCTGTTTAGAATATGATAGAACAAGCTACAGGCTGGGAAAAAATATTCACAAACCACATATACAACAAAAGTCTATTATCTAGGATACATAAAAACTCTCACAAACCAACAGTACAAACAAACCAAGCACAGGAAAGACACCCATTGTCATTAGCTAAGAAACATAAACAAATACTATAATGAGATATCACTATGCACCTATCAAAATGGCTTAAATAAATGTAGTGACCGCACCAAATGCTGGCGAAGCTACAGAGAAACTGGATCACTCGTGTGTTACTGGTGGAAATGTGAAAAGGTACAGCTATTCTGGAAACAGCTTGGCTGCTTCTTTCAAAACTAAAC
Source organism: Neotragus pygmaeus (assembly GCA_006410875.1). Classification (NCBI taxonomy): domain Eukaryota; kingdom Metazoa; phylum Chordata; class Mammalia; order Artiodactyla; family Bovidae; genus Neotragus; species Neotragus pygmaeus. The sequence continues at coordinate 1,876,642 of SJYV01027655.1, forward strand.
ATGCAATTAACATATGAACCAGCAATTGTACTCCTGGGCCTTTATCCCAAAGAAATGAAGACTTGTATTCATTCAAAACCTTATACACAAATGTTGATGGCACTGTATGAGCTTCCAGTGGTGCCATAACAAAGCAGCACAAACTGGGTGCCTTACATAACAAAAACTTATTGTGTCACAGTTTGGGAGGCAGAAATCCAAGGCCAAGGTGTCAGCAGAGTCGCTTCCTTCTGAAGGTTACGAGAGGGACTCTGTTCTGTGCCTCTAACCCAGCTTCTTGTGGTTTGCTGGCAATTCTTGGTGCTTCTTGACTTGATGCATTACCCCACTCTCTGCCTTCATGTTAACACAGTGTTCTCTCTGTGTGCAAATTTACCTCTTTTATAGGAAAAGTCATACTGGATCAGGGCCCATCTTAATGACCTCATTTTAACTTAATTGCCTGATTTTAACTTAATTACTCTTATAAAGATTCTATCTTCAAAAAATGTTATGTTCTGAGGTACTACAGGTTAAGACAACATATGATTTTGGGGGACATGCAACTTTGTTCATGTCCATTTTTGGTAATGTCCCATAACTGGAAATAACCCAGATATCTTTCAATAGGTAAATATTTAAACAAACAATGGTATATCCATACCATGGAATATTACTCAGCAATGAAAAGAAGCAAACCTACTGATACATGCAACAACCTGGATGACTCCCCAGAAAATTGTGCCAAGTGAAAAAAGAGAGCTTCCTAAAGTTACATACTGAATGAGTCCACTCAAATAACATTCTGTAATTTAAATGCTGTAGAAACAGAGAACAGATTAATGTCTGCCAGCAATTAAGGAGATAAAGAGGCAAACAGAAAGTCACTATGACTAAAAGGAGAACCAGAGGCATCCTTGTGGGAATTTTCTGTATCTTGACTCTATGAAAGTCAAAATTCTGGTTGTAAGATTGTACTATAATTTTGCAGGGTGCTACCATAGCTAGAAACTGGGTAAAGGGTACATGGGATCTCTGCATTGTTTTTTACAACTGCAAGTCAATTTATCTCAAAATAAACTTTTAATAAATACATAAATAGAGTAAATATTTTTTGTTTGTGCTGTTTTTCCTCAGAATGCAATAATCATATGATAAAAGCTGAAGACAGAAAATAAAGGATAATAAATTGGGAAACATTTTAAAATCACTCATAGCATACATGTGGTTGGACTATTATTTCTGAAAAGTAATGAAGTTACAATACATATATCTGAGATCACCAAGCCCCTTAAAATGTAGGTAAGATTGAGTCAATTACATCCTGACTTCCATGTCCCTTTCAGTGTTCTATAAGAATTGAAACAGTCTCCCCAGATTTCTGTTCTTGCCTGGAGGCAGGAGGAGGAAGTGATTAGAACTCATGGATGTCTGTGTTTCTCAAGTCCTGCTTCAGTTGAATCAGTTTCATTTATGGATTTTCTCCCAGTTTGTTCATGACATATCCCACATGTTACAGCCCCACCTCTTCACTCTCTTGAGATAGGTGAGTATTTAGTATCAAAGGAAGGTGACTGAGGAGAGAACTATATCATATCAACAAACATATATTCAAACTGAATACCAGATTTCTTTGTTCTAAAAAGCCTTTGATTCTCCCACAATTGGATATTGTCACTGTTCACTTTTCTCCCGAGGTCTTCAGCCTTATATTATCTTCTAACATCTTGTCTTTTCCTCTTGTTCTTCTGCTTTTCTCCTCACACTCTTGAATACCTGTTTGTCATTTATTCAAAGATGTTTAGCTTTTTCTTTCATTGTGCTGACTCCTGGTAGCCCATAGCCTCTGAGTATCACTTTTTCAATAAGCATCTTGACAAAAATTTTTCTAAACCAGGACATTTTCTTCCTTAAGAGAAATCCTTGTACCATTTGTTTAGGAAACCCATTTATTTCACTAACCACAATACAAAAGTGTGTGCTCTCTGTGGATTGTGGCTAGCCATGTGTCAAGGGACAAAGCTAGAGACAGAGGTGATCAAACACACTGATCTTTAGTTTCTCTGAATCATTTCTAACATTGACCTCTTCAAAACTGGTTAAATTTGGGGAAAGGAAGAATCTCAAGTATCATCACATGAAAAAATAATGCTAATGAGTGAGGATATCTGTTATAGTCCTTCTTCCTTCTTTCTTGTTAACCAAATTCAATGTTGTTTGAGCAGTAATATGCAAAATCCCAAAGGATCAATCATGATGGATATTATGGGCTGAATTTTATCCCCTCAGTACTCAGACTGTATTGAATCCTCATTACCTCAGAACGTGACTGTATTTGGTGATAGGATCCAAAAAGGTAATCAAGTTGAAATGAAGTCATTAGTGCATTATAGTGGATCTTGGTCCCTTATGACCAGTGTCCTTATAAGAAGAGGTGACTAAGACACAGACACACACAGAGGCATGAACAGATGAAGCACAGATTGAAGACAGTCATATACAACCCCAGAAGAGAGGACTCAAAAAAAAAAAAAGAAATCCCGTAGCTCTGCCAATATTGTGACCTTGGACTTTCTAGCCTCCAGAATCATGAGAAAATACATTTTTGTTGTCTGAGCCACCCTGTCTTTGCTATGGGTGGCATTCTGTTATGACAACCTTGGGGAACTAATACAACTAGTCAATCATGGAAATGTGCCATTTTGCATATGGCCCAGTTATGAAAAGTTAGGTATAACAGGAAATTTTTAAGATCTTTTAAAAATATTTATGTTGGGCTTTAGATATTATTTTACGAAGATATGAGGCTTGGAGGGCTTCCCTGGTGGCTCAGACAGTAAAAAATCTGCCTGCAATGCAGGAGACCCAGGAGACGTGGGTTTGACCCCTGGATTGGGAAGATCCCCTGGAGAAGGGGATGGCATCCCATTCCAGTATTCTTGTCTGGAGATTTCTGTGGACAGAGGAGCCTGGAGTGCTGCAGTCCATGGGGTTGCAAAGAGACAGGGATGACTGAACACAGGCAGGTGATGCTTTGAACTATCTTAGCCAACTTGAAAGCATGGAAGACAGACAAAGAAAATTCCAGGAACATTGGCCTTAACCTTCGACATTGATGAATTGCTGATCCAACTCCAGAACTGCTAATCTCTGGACATCTTATTTTATTAATAAATCTGAGTTATTTGGATTGGTTTTGAGAGCTATTCCCTATCTGCAACCAAAAGCATCAAAACTGTTACACCTACAAACATTACAACAACCGCTTTCAAGTGAAGTCATTCCCCTTGTATGTCCGAAATCTGGAAGACTCGTTGTCAGAAGTAGCAATACCAGTGTAGCAATCACCGGAATGAATTTCATCATATTTGAGAAAGTGGAGGGAAATGAATAGAGATACACTGAGAAAATACCATTAAATTGTATAAATTGTATCAAAAGCCTTTTAGTAGAAGGAATTCCTGTCCTAGCCTTGGTGTATTAATTCCTTTATTCCAGAAACATTGCTGAGCATCATTTACTTATACCATGTTTGGTACCATTTCCATTGAAAGGAATATTCAGCTTACTTATCCTTTTTCCTGATTCTGGTTCAAGATTGTTTCTTGTGTATGTAGAGACTAAATATTTTAGCAAGATCCATTTGGCTGACTAATAGAAGCAACTGAGTGAGGTAAAACCTGGCCTGGTGCCTTTGGCTCCCAAAGCAGCCAGACACTGTCCCTTCCACTTTCTGCCCCACATCATGATAGAGTGTCCACAGTGGTCCCATCAGAAACTACCTGAAGAACCAATGTGAAAAGGCACAGTCAGTTGGTGGCCATAGAGGGATGGTGCAGCTGCGAGTCGCTGCTCCAGGGAGCAGCCCACTGGCACACGCTGCTTTCCAGAGGACGATACCATTTGTAAAAGCATGCTGGCACCACCAAGACACGGTCAAATACCATTCTCCCTGAGCCTTGCTGCTCCAGAGGTGGGAAACAGCTGACACAATCGGTGGCAAGTTAAATCATCCTTCTGAACCAAGCAATTCATAGCTGGAGGGAGGAGGGAAAAGTAAAATAAGCCTTGGGTTTTTGTTTTTGTGTGTATGTGTGTGATGACAGCCAAGGAGTTATTATTTTCCTTCCAGGTGCCCAATAACTGAACAGCCACTTTTGAGGGCGCCAATGCTACAGCTAAGTATTGTTGTTACCCCACTGAGGGGTGGGTAGAGGCTGGCAGGGAGACAGACTGTGTTTTAATTGGCCTCCTCTCTGAAGGGAAAGAGCCAAACGTTTGCGGGATGCTTATTCGAGCCAGTTTCAGAGTAATAAAAGTGCATCTTTGATACACAGAGAGTTTATGTTCTTCATAAAAATGCTAATTGCAATCTTTGCAGAAAGGAGTGGCTTGAATGCTTCCCCCTTCGGCTTTTTAATATGAATACGGTTGTACTGTGTGGATGACCTTGCATTCATTAACAAGGGACAAGGCTTAAGTCCTCTCCGCAGCCTTTCAAAAACCCACTTCAAGGATTCTACCCCAGTGAATCTGAGAGTATTCAAACTCTTTTCATGGAAAACTGGAAAGCAATCTATTTGTTTCTTTTTTTAAAAAATCTCCTAGTACAAATACAGAGGGGGAGCTTAGAATATTTTTTTCCTTCAGTGAGTATGTTTTTCCAAGGTCAATTTGGAGGTTCTTCCTATTTGGCTGAGAAAAAACTGGAGCCCCGGTAAGCGCGTTCACAGCCCTCTCTGTGGCTTGGAAGACTTCCCCACCTACAGATGCTACAAGAAGTTGCTGATGTTTTTCCAAGGCCCCACTGTTTGCTTCTCTCGCTACAGAGAAGGAAGATGGAGTGATGAGTGAGGTTTTATTTATCCTGCGGGATGAGTCATTCAGCAAGAGTTTCCGACCCGAATCCTTGTCTTTCTTTGCTCTATTCATCCCCACCCCCAGCCCCTTTTAATTTTCAGTTCTTGGGCAGGTTTCCATTTATCCTCTCCTGTCAATCTCTCCCTCCAATCTCAAAAAAATAATAAGACTTTTTTTTTAAGTTAAACTTCCCACAATTGCACTCAATTTACTCTGGGAACTCATTTAAAGGGCAGGGGTTTTGAAACATGATCAACAAAATAATCAGTCTGGGTTTCATTAAATAGCATCCTTCCAGACTGAGCCAAGCCTTAAGAGTGAAAACAGCTCCCTTCAATCCCTCCCACCATGAATGAGACTCTGTGTCTCAAAAACTTTTTATTGAATATTTCCCGAAATGATGTCTGTCTTTCCAACAGAGAGAATGCGCAGTCTTTCTCAGAACCCAGTCCCATCTTCAGTCCAGCTGCAGGCAGGTGTTACTCAACAGCCTTGGGCTGCTCTGCTGCTTGCAATGTCTCCACAGCAGATACTCTGTGCTCTCAAGAACCCTGCTCTTTTTTTTTAACGGGGTGTGATGAGGAGACACTAAGTAGAAGGGAATCAATAGGCTAACTGGACCAGCAAACCAGCACGTCATCTAACCAATTATCATTGTTGCTACACATCTAGGAAATCAACTGTCAAATTCTGGGTTTATAAAAGCCAATTTTCAATGTCTCTGTCATCTTTTCTAGTTCATTATAACACGTACGAGATATTGTTCCTTAAATTTTGTCCTTTTCCCACCTTCAAATTGGACAAAGAAAAACACAGAGCGGTAATATTTCTCATGAGATATGGCTGCTCAGCTTTATATTCTAGGTCACATAATAAAATATTCATATGGAAACTGTCTCTTCTGTCTGCCTGTTCTAGATCTGACACAACCCAGTACTGACCACGGAGCCCAGGTTAATAGTTGTTTCTCTGGACTGCAGCTTATAAGAAGCAGGCTCTACCCAAGACAAGGATGGGAGAGATAAGATAAATCAAAGACTGTGTGTTAGGGGAAGCAGGGGTCTTAAACTCAAGGATGATATTCTATAAATACTAAGTCCCAGGTGGCACAGCAGTAAAGAATCTGCCTGCCAACATAGGAGACTCAGGTTCAAACCCTGATTGAGGAAGATCCCTTGGAGAAGGAAATGGCAACCCATTCCAGTATTCTTGCCTGGGAAACCCCATAGACAGAAAAGCCTACCGTGGGCTACAGTCCATGGGGTCACAAAGAGTTAAACATGACTGAGCAGTTAAGCACTCACACACACACAGCATCAGAGAACCAAGGGTTCACAACTAAACTCATCAGTATCAAATGCTATCATGCTCTTAAAAAGATAAAGCAGGTACTTAATGGGGGGGAGGGGGAAAAGCTGGGGAGCATGTTATAGTTCTGGGAGGATTCTTAGAAGTATTTTAACCTGCATTAATGATCTGCCTGCCAATGAAGGAAACTCAAGAAATGCAGGTTTGATCCCTGGTTTGGGATGATTCCCCGGAGTAGGAAATGACAATCCACTCTAGTATTCTTGCCTGGAGAATCCTATGGACAGAGGAGCTTGGTGGGCCATGGTCCATGGGGTCACAAAGAGTTGGACATGACTGAGCATGCATGCAACACTAATTAACCAAGTGAAGCACTACTGGGTGTTGTAAGGTGAAAAGAAAGTAACAAAGGAAGGAAGAGCTGCAATAGCAAGAGTATGGAGACAATAAATAGCATGGCATGACAGAGAAGTACACGAATATGTAAACGATGAATGAGTGATTGGCATGAAATGAGTATATAATGAAAAAGGGCACTAATGTCATTTGGGAAGGAAAGCCTCCCAGGTGGCGCTAGTGGTAAAGAACCTGCCTGCCAATGCAGGAGACATGAGAGACATGTGTTCGATCCCTGGGTCAGGAAGATCTCATGGAGAAGGAAATGGCAACCCACTCCAGTATTCTTGCCTAGAGAATCCCACAGACAGAGGAGCCTAGCAGGCTGCAGTCCATAGGGTCCAAATAGTCGAACACGACTGGAGTGACTTATCACATACATACGAGAAGGAAAACAACACAGTCAAATAAATAAATATAGCAAGAACATGTTGCCGGATCTTAGGAGAGTCATAAGACAGAGAAACCTGTGACTTCCACTGTTTTACTCCTGTGGTCACACTCGGTGAATTTTCTAATGTAAAAATTTTAATGTATATCTTTTCCCATGAGGGCAGGTATAATTTTTTCTTGTTCATATCAGCATCCCTAACACTAGGTAGCTGTCTAGCATATAGGAAGTATAAAATCAATTTCTGTGTTGAACTCAGAATATACAGATGAATGAATATATAAAGGGTAAAGAAACCCAGGGCAATGGCAGCCATAACACAGAGGTAAACCGTGCAAGTCTCTATGAAGTGTTAAGATCAATAGCACTTGATAATTGATTAGATTTGAAGAACAAAGAGCGAGGAGTCCAAGGGATGGTTTAGGGACTAAGTGTCTGTGGGAATACCGCAGGTTTCGGTGGGGGTGGGAGGCTACATTCCCAGCACCCAGAGGAGGAGCAGGTTCTGATGGAGAGAAGGCTGGCTTCGATCCTGCTGAGTTAGGGTAGTGATATGTCTTGCTGAAATGTCTAGAAGAGCTAAAAATACAGAACTGGGGCTCAGAAAAGAGGTCAAACCTAAAGAGAGAGGTTTGATTGCTATACATCTGAAACTATCACAACATTGTTAATCAACCATAAAGTGAAGTCGCTCTTTGCAACCCTATGGACTGTAGACTACCAGGCTCCTCCGTCCATAGGATTTTCCAGGCAAGGGTACTGGAATGGGTTGCCATGTCCTTCAGGGGATCTTCCCGACCCAGGGATTGAACTTCTTCTGTGTTGTCTTCTGTGTTGCAGGTTGACACTGTACCATCTGAGCCCCTAGGGAAGCCCATAAATCAACTATACTCCAATATAAAATAAAAAGTTAAAAAATAAGATGACAAAGATGATCACATTAGACAAGGTCAGGGGGGCTCAAAGTCAATGGCTAAATGATCCTGTGAAAGTCCCTCAGTTGTATCTGACTCTTTGCAAATCCAAGGACTTTAACCTGCCAGACTCCTCTGTCCATGGAATTCTCCAGGCCAGAATACTGGAGTGAGTAGCCATTCCCTTCTCCGAGGAACTTGTCCAAGAGGGAGAACAGAGAAGAAAAAGCAAAGACAGAGCCTTAGAGAAGGTGGCAAAATGCTTTGCGGGTTGAAGTTTGGGAACCGTGTCTTGATTTCCTGAGTCAGTTATCTGGTCTCTCGTCACCGAGTCAATCCATAAGACAGCAGAGATCCTTGTTCTGCCTAGGAAAAGGAGGCTTTTAAATGCATACTGCACTCCAGCCCTTCACTACAATCAGCAGTCCCTGCATTAACTGTGAAAAGCCACAGAGCAGCTCAAAGATTGCCACTCGAGGCTGTACATTGCAAACTTATTTTTCCCTCTGATGTTAGTTAATGTCTGACGATGTTATTAAAATGAAAGGAATTTTTTAATAAGCTGGGAGGAAATCCACTTAACCAAATTGTTCGTAAAAGGAATACAACACACCAAGACTCTGCTTTGTGCCAATCCACCAATATAGGATCCTGCAAAAAAACTTTCTTGTGTAAATATTTACAAGGAGAATAAAAAAGGAAAGTGGTTTGGGGAGCAAACCAGATGGAATAATACAAGAACAAACTTGAATACAGTCAACTTGGGATTCAGCAACAACAGAGCATCCTACTCTTGCCGGCCGGGGGCGGGCAGGGGATGAGAAAAGAAGAATATAGAGTTAAAAAGGAAAGCAGTGTCAGGGCAGCATCTCTTGAGCCCCATTTCAGCTAATCTCCAAAAACTGGGTTTTCATTTTTATTAAAATCTTCAAAAGCCAAATGCAATAAGCTCTCTAATAATAATATGTATGAATTCAGTATTCATCACTCCTCTAGAACAAACTTCTACTCTCTCCAGAAGTCACTCAAAAGATGCCCTTTTGGTGCTGTGGGGTCCATGAGCAGGAGCGGGGCCTCCTCCTCCAGTGTGACAGGAGGACCACCCCGTTTCACTTCTGAGGTTGTTGGGTCTGCTCCTACTGCAACACGTGAGCCTACGATGCTTTCTCTGTTTTCGTTTCTCCACCTGCCTTGGGTAGCTGGATTACAAAGCAGGGATAGTTAACAGATATCTCAATTATAGAATGTCTCTGTCACTGCTTTCCTGCCCTTCCCTCCCCTCTCCCTGGCTCCCAAAGCGGCCTTCTTCCAACTCAGGGAACATTTGAAGCAAGCTTGGCTCACAATGCATTTTGCAAACAAACCACAAAATAACATGATTGTAAAAATGTGAGCTGCAAAAGTAATAAATAAGGGAATAAATAAGTGCGTAACCACAGAGGCTTGTCTGGCTCCTCGGCCCTCTGACCACAGCAGCCCTCTGCTGTCTGTACTCACGAGCGGGGAGGCCAGGAAACTCAGAAGACACTTCGGCCTTGCCCTGGGGGCTTAGAGATGGAAGCTACACAGAGAGATTCTCTCTCTCTCTCTCTCTCTCTTTCTCGTTGTGAGGTAGTTCCATGTCAAAGCTATCCAACAACGAAAAATATGACCAGAGAGTCGGAGAGGTGGGCTTCTTGCCACCATTGTTTCAGATCCACCGACCATTTTCAAGCAGATAATAGAGGTCAGACTGTGTGTTTCATTGCATTCACAGGACATCTCTGTAGTAAACCAGGGAAGTGGATGTGATTAGTGTCATTATGCAGATGCAGAAACTGCAGCCCATCAGGAAACAAGTAGAGGTCAGATTACATTTCACAGATGCTAGAAAACCACCCTAATGGAGACTGGAAGAGGGTGAGGGAGCGTAGGAGAGCTATGTGTGATTATTTTCCCTGCGTTTAAGTCTGGCTGCTGAGACATCTTCATTTACAAGGATTTTGAGATTAGAACACCCAAGTTTAAACATCAGGCTTGCCAAGGTTTTTTTGTTTTGTTTTGTTTCTTTACTAACTTTTACTTTGAGATCCTGATGGCCCCAAACTCTTCTTCACCAGAAGACTTCTGTGGCTGGTAGTTTCTGCCAAGGGGATGACCAGTGCACGGCAGTCAAAGATGAAAGCGGAGGCTGAGAGCTGGGCCTGAAACTGAATAAGAAAGTGCAGAATTTTTGATTCAGGGCCCAGAATCCAGTATTCAATAATACTTTATGACCCAGGATAGGGCTTAAGTGTCAAGAATAGAAAACAGAATCCCTCATGTTTACTATTCACAGAGACAGTGGGCCACAAGGCATTTGATTCAGACCTCCTGCAAAGCACAATATAGAGGACTCTGTTCAATATATGGTCATATGCATAGTGCTGGGCACTGCACATGACTTGAAGAAAATTAAAGAAAGCCTTTCTTCAAAGAGACATGAGAAAAGTCAAGAAAAACACAACCTCAAATAAGCTAACAGTCAAATGAGGCAGACAGATGTGGATGCAAATGTTGCTTAGAGGCGGGGATATTCATAAGCACACTGTAGAGAGAATGGAACCACTGCCCAGTTTACTGATGTCACAAGTAATGCTTCTGGTCTTCACAACAACTCCACGAATAAGAGGTATTATCTTTTTTTTTTTTTTTTTCTTCCTCTCAAATGGGAAAACAGAGTTTCAAAGGAAAGTGACTTTTCTAAAGTCTCTGGCTCTTGGGGCCCAGGTCCTGAGGCCCCCACCTCAGAGCTCTTCCCCAGCCCCTCCCTGCGATATTGGAAAAGCTGTAGAAAACACATCAGTAGGATCACTGTGTCAGAATCAGGAGGGAGGCTGCTGAAAGCTACAATCAGGGAAGAAGGGAAAGAAACCTTACAAACACGGGAGGCATAAAGATAATGAAAAGGAGACTGAAAGATGGGGGTGTGACATGGAATGACTCACAGCACTCTTGGGTTTATTCAAAGTCAACCACATTATTCCTTCTCTAGAAGGTAGCATTCCAAATGCTGAAGGCTTCTGGCTTTACTACAAATTTTATTCTAACTCAATTGAGGTGGAACTCACTCTAAAATCGATTATGCATTTGTCTACATTAAAAAAAAAAAAGCATAAAGAGTATAAATTAGCCATTTCTGAAAGGACTATAGGCTGTCACTTTCTTCAATGAAAGTTAAAGTAGGGTGACATGCTAGAGAGCTCTCTAAATTTGGAGACTGCTTAACTTCCACGCCCCATCCAGATTGCTGTGATCTTTCTTGAGGATCTGTAGTAGGGTTTTGTTTTGATTTTCTGTCTCCTCTCTTGGCAAGCCAGGTACCTTGTCCTGCTCTTCATTTTCAAGAGCCTGTCTGGAGTAGCCCCTCCTCTCACTTTTAACTTGCTGTTTTGGTCTCATGCATTTACAGGCAACCAAATTTATTAGCAGCTTGTATAAACTAAAATTAATCAGACTCTGAGTGAAGGACCAGAACCCATCAGCAAACTTAAATACTGCTGCACAATATGTGAGCCCATCTCAAGGCTCTCCTCATATCCTTTGCTCTTACACACCAGGCTTACTTGTGTTTTCAACGAGTGGCCTTTAAGACCTAACTCCAAATTTCCTTCAGAAAATACAATGGAAGTTTAAAGACATGGTTTGCATTTTATTTAATATCTTCCTCCCAACCAAATCTTTGGCCATTATTACGACATATGTGTTGTCCTTAAGGTGGGTTCATCCTAAAAGAAGGGGTAAATGGGAGGAGGAAAAAAGAGAAAAAAATTGGTAGGGAAGGAAGATAAGGTGGATGTGTGGGAAAGGAAAGAGGAGAAAAGAGGTGAAAGACACTTTATTCTCTTAGCTTCATTCATTTTCCCTAAGTACCATCAACACAAAGCTGGGCCGTTTCTGGCGTTTCCTGAGTCTCTCGCTAGATTCTGTCCAGTGGCTGCCAACCGATGTAGACAGTTGCCACGGAGCTAGGATGGGGGACTGAACGCAGGCACCAAGGTGAGCCCCCATCAGGGCCGCCAGAAAGGACGCCAAAGGCCAGGAGGCCCCCCTGCCTGGAGGCCCTCAGGAGGAGGGCGCTGTCCCAGCTGGCAGGAGACAATCCAGTCCTGACGCTGTGGGCTCTGCCCTTTCCTGCCGCCCGGCAGCCTGGCTCCATAGCGCGGAGCCTGTCCTGGGGTGAACCCATCAGAGGCCCTCCCGCTTTCCGACAGGTATTCAAATGAGTGAATGTTTTATTTTAAAAGACTTTGTTTAGAAATATGGTCTCAGAACTTTCTCTGTTCCTCTTGCTTGCATGCTCACCAATGCCAGTGTAAGAAAACTGGGCCAGTTTGAAATCAACAAAATGAAAGCTATTAAATATTTGGTTGGACTCCCAATATATGCCCTATGAATATCCCCACTTTGGAACTTTCCACAACCTGTCTTCTTTCAGATTTGTTGTGGAGTGAATTGATATTCTGATTAACCACGGTATCTTCGCAACATGTGCGGCATGGCATTAAATTCAGCGTTTGCCTTTAAGCTTTTGTGGCTTGGATGCTGCAAAGTATCTCTGCTGTCTTGGCCTTTCCAGCACCTACTTTCTCTTGTTCTGGCAATGGTGCTTCACTTTTCCTTTAGAGAACCACTCCTCCCGCTCTGGATCCATGTGGCTTATGAGCATCTGACATTACCCCTCTAGGTTCTGCTTGTGGAGCAGACCCAGGCTTGGCCAATCAGCATATTTAAACTTGCTGGCCGCAGTGACCAAATTAGCGATGGGCACATGCCTGTGTCACTCCATTGGGAATTAATTGTGGAATTTTTGCCACAATTACTTGGGGGAAAAAAAAACAACTTTTGGTAAGTTTTTTGGACTGATAGGATATAAACCTACAGCTGCTGAGAAACACCAAGAAAAAAAAGATGCTTGATAAAGAAGCTAACACAGAGAAAAGCATAAGTGATGGAATATCATTCTGATTTTCTCACTTGATATGTGATGCAATTATTTCATTATGTGTCCAAAGTATCATTTTTCATTTAGTTTACTCTGAGTTGAGTTTCTGTTTGTTGCAACCAAAAACACCCTGATTAGTTCAGGTGCAGAGACACATGTAATCTAAAATTCCTATAATGCTTTACATAGTCTGTGAAGTACCATCATATACATTATCTCACTTAAATGTCATAAATAATCCCAAAGATGAGCATTATTATGTTTCCTATTTAATAGATGAGAAAACAGAGATTAATGAAATGACCTTACCTCTGGTAGCCAGTAGGTACCACAGTCAGGATTGGAATCCTGTATTCCTGTTCTAAATCCAGTGGTACCCACCCTTGTTACAATCAAGAGGAAAAGGCACACTGAGCCCATGTATAAATTTAAACAACATAAAACCTGACAGTCCATGCAATGGAGCAATATACCAAATGAGGCAGTATTTGTTTGTTGGTAAAATAGATGGTTCTTAGTATGAATGATTTGTGAATTCAGAGGGGAAAGCCCTGAGGCTTGGTCAGCGTTAGGACAACGTATGGGGAGACGGGACTGCACTGTTACCCTAGTGAACTAAAATTCCCTAGAGAACTTTAAGACATCTTGGGATGTCACATTCATAAAGGCTTTATAATTTTTTTTTCTAGTCTAGTCACATCTTCAAAAAAGGGGAATAGAAGGACTAGTTCTTATTATTGTCTTGTTGGTCATTCATTGAAAATTTACTGTCTTTAGGCTCTACATATGTTCATTATCAACACTGCAAGTTAAGTGCTATTATCTGCATTTTTCAGATTTGGAAAGCAAAATTCAAAATATTTTCCCTTGGTTCTTTTGTACAAGCTGTACTTTTATCTCAAATTATGCTTCCCTTTTCTATCCAAATGAAGAACACCTTTTCATATTCCAGGTTGTCCCTGAAGACACCTTCTTCAGAGAATTTTCTGCCCTTCACCCTTTGCTGTACCCTCTACTGGAGCACCGATGAACTGATCAAAGCACCATATTTCACTAGACTTAGAGGTCTTCAGTCACCATCCATCTCACGTCTAAAAGATGGTGGATTCCTTAAGGGTAGATACTTTATTCATCTTTGTGTACACAGTGCTCATGTGTGTGTGCCTTCTCGGTCACGTGTGACCCTTTGCAACCCCATGGGCTGCAGACCACCAGGCTCCTCTGTCCATGGGGTTCTCCAGACAAGAATACTGGGTGGATTGCCACTTTCTCCTCCAGGGGAGCTTCCCAGCCCAGGGATTGAACTCCAATCTCCTGCATTTGGCAAGTGAATTATTTACCACTGAGCCCCCAAGGAAGTCCACTATATACCCAGTACACAGCTTAAAAGCTGGCTCCAGAGCTGATGAAAGGGGCAAGAGAAGAAAACAGAAGATACAGCTTTAAGTTTAGGGACATGCCCAAAGTTGAGAGGCTGTGAAAGAACTGAAGAAGGTCAGGATGGCAATGTTTGAGAAGACCCAGAGTAATACTGGGTCTCAGGAAACACTGAAGGAAAGAATGCCAAAGTATGCAATGCTTCAGAGAGATACAAGAGAATGGGATTGGAGAGAAGGTCAGACAGTGGATAGCCATGAAAGTTTTGCAACCTGCTGGTAATTCCTCAGAAGAAATTATCAAGGGTTTTAGAATTATTGAGAGAAGTGCTTTTTTCCCCAGGCAATCTGGAGGATTTATAAAGTTGAGCAATGGTGTAATTACACTTCTGTCTGGTTTGTCTAAATGACTGAGGTTGAAAGACCTTTGGGACTTCCGGTTTCTGTCTTCAGAGCAGAGACTCCTAGTAGCGCTTAGCTCTCTTGGGGAAAAACCCAGCACAAAGGATAGTGAAGCAGATTTCACATACTGAGGAAATTAGGATTCAAAACCAAAGTATAAGCCGAACTGATAAGTTTCACAAGGGTTTAATCAAACTCATAGCTGAGAAATTCTTAATGGATTACTAAAAAAACAAATCTAGAAATATAGGAGTTACTCCCCTTATTTTGCTTGTTGCAGTCAGACAAACCAGACGCTTTTCCAGAATACTCTCCCTAGCTACTATCAGACACCCAGTCCTGACATGGATCAGCCTTGAGTCTCTTCCCAGTGGGAGGAAAGAAGAATAAGCTGAAGCACCTAATTTCAGTGCTTCTTCTGACCAGAGGTATGAACGTTAGGCGAGGTATTTCCCTGCTCTGAACCTCAGTATTTTTACCTGTGGAGCGAGTAGTGTAATACCTGTCCTACAGGACTGGTATGGGAATCCAATAAGACGCTGGCCTTAAAAAGTATTTGTAAACTCTAAAGAGCTATCCCAATACTAGAGATTTCCATCATGGTAGATCTGTTCTCTTTACCAGTAGAAATAAATGATAGAAAGAGCCCCAAAGTTTGAAACCCCAGCCCACACAACTCAATCATTTTTCCATGTATTTTTTGACCTTTAGGATTCTTTAATCTCAGTATAAACATCTGCTGAGATACATTTTTATTTTCTCATTACCTATTTATTGAATATCTATTATATGCTAAAAACAGTGTTCTAGACACTGGAGATATGAAGGAAAGAATAACCATAGTAATAATAAAAATAGCAACAAGCACCCAGGATTCCTTGAGCACTTTCTAGTTCCAGGCTTTGTATTAAGCACTTGGCATGTACTCCCACATCTAATCTTTGTAACACGCTATGAGGTAGGCATATTTATTAGCTTCATATCACAGATACGAACACCAAGACTTGAGAAAAAATTCAGCAATTTGACCAAAGTTACAGTTAGTGGCCAAATGAGAGCTAGAACTAGGACTGCCCCAGGCTGCCTGACCCTAAACCTGTGGGGTTAGCTGCTGTGTGGTTATTATCAGGCTAGACTGCTCCATGGACAGGGTCCTTACTCTCATAGAACTTATAGACTAACAGGGTGCAAGCAGGTCATCAGGTGATGAGAGTAATGACTCCATGGGGAGCACGTGAAAAAAGCCACCCCTCTCAGGAATAAGAACATGTCCCTCTGTTGATCTGTGCCTGAGAGCCAGGATCTGATGCAAAAGGCAGCACCTAACTCTAACCATTGTTGCTGTTTAGTCGCTAGGTCAGGTCCGACTCTTTGGTGACCCCATGGACTGTAGCCACCAGCCTCTTCTGTCCATGGATTTCCCAGAAAAGAATATTGGAGTGGGTTTCCATGTCCTTCTTAGAGACCAGGGATCTGTAAGAAGACGAAGTCTCCTGCATTGGAAGGTGGATTCCTTACCACTGAGCCACCAGGGAAGCCCAACTCTAACTGTATCCTTTATAAAGTACAGAATATTTCCCTCCAAAGTGTTTATGACCTTTCAGATCTAATTGTAATACTACACCCTCACATTCTGTGGGATCTTATGATCTGTTTATAAGGTATTATACACTCATGATCTCATTAGATCCCACAGTGATGTAAAATGGGCAGGACTGGGATGATTATCCCATTTTCCAGCTGAGGATCAAAAACTGTGGGAAATACCAGACCATCTTACCTATCTCCTGAGAATCTTATCTGCATGTCAAGAAGCAACAGTTAGAACCAGACATGAAACAACAAAATGGTTCAAAATTGGGAAAGGAGCATGTCGAGGCTGTGTACTGTCACCCTGCTTGTTTAACTTCTATGCAGAGTACATCATGTGAAATGCCAGGCTGGATGAACCACGAGCTGGAATCAATATTGCCAAGAGAAATATTAATAACCTCAAATAAGCAGATAATACCACTCTAATAGCAGAAAGCAAAGAGGAACTAAAGAGCCTCTTGATGAGGGTTAAAGAGGAAAGTGAGAAAGCACACTTAAAACTCAACATTCAAAAAACTAAGATCATGGCATCCAGTTATTTTCCTGGGCTCCAAAATCACTGTGGATGGTGATTGAAGCTATGAAAGTAAAAGAGACTTGCTCCTTGGAAGAAAAGCTATGACAAACCTAGTCAGCATATTAAAAAGCAGAAAAATCACTTTGCTGACAAAGGTCCATATAGTCAAACCTGGGCTTTTCCAGTATTCATGTATCAATGTAAGAGTTGGGCCATAAAGAAAGCTGAGTCCCAAAGAATTGATGCTTTTGAATTGTGGTACTAGACAAGACTCTTGAGAGTCCCTTGGGCAACAAGGAGGTCAAACCAGTCAATCCTAAAGGAAATCAACCCTGAATATTCATTGGAAGGACAGATGCTGAAGCTGAAGCTCCAGTATTTTGGCCACCTGATGCAAACAGCCAACTCACTGGAAAAGACCCTCGTGTTGGGAAAGATTGAGGGCAAAAGGAGAAAGAGACAACAGAGGATGAGATGGTTGGATGGCATCACCGACTCAATGGACATGAGCTTGAACAAATTCCAGGAGATNGGCCACCTGATGCAAACAGCCAACTCACTGGAAAAGACCCTCGTGTTGGGAAAGATTGAGGGCAAAAGGAGAAAGAGACAACAGAGGATGAGATGGTTGGATGGCATCACCGACTCAATGGACATGAGCTTGAACAAATTCCAGGAGATGGTGAAAGACAAGGAGGCCTGGCATGCTATAGTCCTTGGAGTCTCAAAGAGATGGACATAACTTGAAGACTGAACAACAGCAGAGGAAACTGAGGCCTTGAGAAAAAAAGCCATGGGTCCCAAGTCATTCCAAGTGGCAAACCAGAGACTTCAGACTACATCATCAGACCCAGGTCCAGGCTTCACTAAAACCACATAGCATCTTGGCCTGGATACACTGACAAACTGAATTACAAAAATCTCTTGTCAACCTGCTGATATATTATAATAGATCTCAGAGTAAGATTTGAAGTTCTGCTTTGCATAAACCTACAATTTTTTAAGTAAAGCTATTTTGTATTGATCGAGTATCTTTTGTTACTTCTGAATACTTTCAGGCTCAGAGTTTAGAGAATTTTTACCCTCAGGATCACTTGGGCTCTCTGGTGGCTCAGATAGTAAAGAATCCTCCCCCAACACAGGAGATCTGGGTTTGATCCCTGGGTTGGGAAGATCCCCTGGAGAAGGGAATGGCTACTCACTCTAGTATTCTGGCCTGGAGAATTCCATGGACAGAGGAGTCTGGCAGGTTAAAGTCCATGGATTTGCAAAGAGTCAGATACAACTGAGGGACTTTCACAGGATCATTTAGCCATTGACTTTGAGCCCCCCTGACCTTGTCTAATGTGATCATCTTTGTCATCTTATTTTTTAACTTTTTATTTTATATTGGAGTATAGTTGATTTATGGACTTCCCTAGGGGCTCAGATGGTAAAGTGTCAACCTGCAACACAGAAGACAACACAGAAGAAGTTCAATCCCTGGGTCGGGAAGATCCCCTGGAGAAGGACATGGCAACCCACTCCAGTACCCTTGCCTGGAAAATCCTATGGACGGAGGAGCCTGGTAGTCTACAGTCCATGGGGTTGCAAAGAGCGACTTCACTTTATGGTTGATTAACAATGTTGTGATAGTTTCAGATGTACAGCAAAGTGATTCAGTTATACACATACATGCACCTGCTGCTGCTGCTGCTGCTGAGTTGCTTCAGTCATGTCCGACTCTGTACGACCCCATATTCAGGCAGCCTACCAGGCTCCCACATCCCTGGGATTCTCCAGGCAAGAACACTGGAGTGGGCTGCCATTTCCTTCTCCAGTGCATGAAAGTGAAAAGTGAAAGTGACGTCACTCAGTCGTGTCCGACCCTTAGCGACCCCATGGACTGCAGCCCACCAGGCTCCTCCGTCCATGGGATTTTCCAGGCAAGAGTACTAGAGTGGGGTGCCATTGCCTTCTCCGATACATGTACCTCTTCTTTTTCAAACTATTTTCCCATTTAGGTTGTTACATAGCATTGGGCATAGTTCCCTGTGTTACACCGTAGATCTTGTTGGTCATCCATTTTAAATATAGCAGTGAATACATGTCAATTTCATACTCCTTAACTATCCCTTGCCCTCCGTCTTCCTTCCTGGCAGCCATAAATTCATTCCTTAAATCTGTGAGTCTCTTCTTTTTCTGTAAATAAGTTCATTTTATTGAACTTTAATTTTTAATTTTAGATGCTGAATATAATTGATATCATACAATATCTCTTTTTCTCCGGCTTGCTTACTTCACTCAGTATGACAATCTCTAAATCCTTCTTAGTCATTTTAAAACATTGCTGGTCATAGTGCATATCATGTAGGGAAGCCTGTCACACACAGAGTTCATCTGTATCAGAAATGCACTGTACTGATTTCCTAGGGCAAGGAGTTACCTCTAAGCAGATTCTTCCATGGGCCTACGCTCATGAAGAGCATCAGGATATGAAATTGATTGCCAAGCATCATGAAAAGGAATCTTCAGAGGCTTTGAACACATTTTCTACTTGCTGAATACAGTCAATATATTTTCGAATACCAGAATACATTTTTTATTTCCACTGTTTCTCTCTCCCTTTCCCTTCTTCCCCAAAAGTCACCCAAGCCATCTTGTCAGGGAGTCACTTTTGCAGTGATTAACACTTAGTAAGAACAAAAATTATTACCACTGACTCAGTAGTGACGAAGAATAAGAAGGTGATGAATGACTAATTTCTATATAAAGGTTGAAAGCTATTCATTTAAATGTAAGGTTCTTTCCTTTCTATATTTTATCTAGGGTTGTTCATATAACCAAACATCCTTGAGTTTGACTTCTGTTGATACTGGGCATGTCAGAGCATTTCTGGGAATAACCAAACTAAACCATGTATTTTTTTTTTTTTTTTGAGACACAGGTTGACATATGTTGTTATTAATCAAACTCAAAATTTGAATATGTGATCTGAAATGTAATATGAGTACTTTTACAATGACAACAGAGTAGACATCTGAGGAAAACTGTAAAACCCTGGACATATATGATGAGCACCAGGAGGAGAGACTATGGAAGGGACCGGCAGGCCAGAGGCCCAGACTGCAATCTGAATGCATGTCTGGAGGACTGGAGGCTCCTAGGGCAAGCCCCTGGACATTGTAACTGTGTAACTGAGAGCTACAAAAATTGTTACTCTATCCTCCAAGATATCCTTCGAAAAATATAGCTTCTGATCATGATACTTAGCAGATCAAAACTAGTACAAACCGATTGTACAGGTCAAGGAATTCTGCTCAATACTTCGTAATGACATATAGAAGAAAAGAATCTAAAAATAGAGTGCATATATACATATGTATGCGATTCATTTTGCTGTACTCCTAAGAAAATGGATGTGTACATATATATATATAAGTGATTCGTTGTGCCCTACAGCGTTGCTGAAACAGAACAGTGTGAATCAACTATACTCCAGTAAAACTTAATTTTTAAAATGCATCCTTTTTCATCTCATTCCAGAGTGGTCTGCACTCTTGTTGCAGATGTGATTCCCTCCACCTGGAATGCCCCTCCCACGCTTTTCCTCTCTGAGAAACTCCTGCATCCTGATCTCTGGCAAGCTCAAATGTCACTCACTTTGAGAACTTTTCTCTAACTACCAATACAGTTAGTTGTTCTTGCCTCTGTGCTCCTTAGCACTTTGTTCATGCCTCCAGGCTAGCATTAACTGTTGCACTGCAATTTTTTACAGGTTTCTCTCCTTGGCTAGGATAGACTAGAATCATACCTTATATATATCTATATATATCCTCACTGTCTTATACAATGGCTGGCACATAGCCGGCACTTAGATGTGGGATGGAAGAAAGAAAGGAGAAAAAAGGAAAAAAGAGAAGGAAGAAATCAAGGAGGGAAGAAAGGAATGGAGAGGTGGAAAGGAGAGAAACAAAGAAGGATTGAGATGGAAACAGAAGAAACAATGAAAAGAATTCTGTTTTCCCAACTAATAATCCTAGTAGGTAATAGGAATAATCTCTCCTCCCTCTTCACAGATATGAAGAATCCATGTTTATTTCACAGTCTCTCAATTAAGTTGCTCATTTGGATCTAACAAGACATTTATTGATTCTTGGTTTTCTATTGATTCTGAAGAGGTCCTTAGGAAGATCTGATAAGTGTGGAAAAGATAAATAAGTGTACAGATAATAAACACTAGATTACATAAGCAAACATTACTTAATTATATTCCTATTAATACACTGACTCTGTAATGAATTTTGAGGCATTTAATTATCAATTTGACAAGATAATCTAGGGGTAGTTAATGATTATACCAGTAAATTGTTTTTAAAAAATCACTGACAATTATTAAGTCTCGTAACAGACATCAAATTAACTTGCTGGAGCTGTCTGGTTAAATAGACAGCAGTTAATTATGAGGTACTTACACATGCCTCACATTTTAATGTGCAAGCCTTTTTAATTGTGTAACGTCAAAAATGTTGTGTAAGGGAACAGTTTACCCATGGGGAATATTCCTATTCTGGGCAGCGTGGCCACTGGACAAGCAGGAGCATGATCTGTGATGCTCAGCCTGGCGTGTCCCACTTCTCATCTTGGAACAGAAACACAGAACTCTCTATAAGAGACAAATGATTGTCATATGCAGTCAGGTCTGTGGGGCCATTCCAAGTCTCTCTCTCTAAAGGAATTATGAAAAAGTGGTCAGATGACAAAGCTTTTGGATAACAGTGATAATATTTATTACCTTATGGGAACCAGCTATGCCAGACATCATGCAAGATGTTTTATATGGACTGTCTCTTCTAATGGTTAAAAAGTAGAAAATCTAATCAATAGACAGGTTTTTCTCGGAACGCTTAGTGCAGGAGGAGGAATAAGAAAGCACACGTACCAGGACACTGAGATGACTTCCTTCTTAGCTTAACATAGAGGCTACTGGCCACACAGTCTGGAACCAGACAGAGAGCAATGGTCCCAGTGTTGAACACATAAACCAAAGATCATCTACTCTTCAGAAGTCCTGGGTATCTGTTTTTCCAATTTGTCTCTTACCCAGACTCTGTGGTTACAAGAGTCCCCTATCTCCCCAGTGGCTGCACCACTTTTTATTTCATGACCAGTGGAAAGGTGAGAATTTACAAAGCACCTTTATTCTGACCCTCACAGTTCTAGATTTTACATTCTTCCTGGAGGCTGACTTGTTCACCCTATATTTTATCATCTATTTACCAAAACCCAAGTGTCTTGGGTCCTACTCCTCTCTGTTAACACTCATACTGCTTAAGGCAGTGACTATGGGCATGAGTTCAACTTTCCAAAGAGTACTTCTTGAGCTGAAATGCCTTGAAATGAATAGAGTTGGGTTGGGTAGAATGAGACTGCATTGGGTTGCATTGCATTGGACCGGACTACATAGAATTGAACCTTGTAAACCAACTAAGGTCCGTCTAGTCAAGGCTATGGTTTTTCCCATGGTCATGTATGGATGTGAGAGTTGGACTGTGAAGAAGGCTGAGCACCGAAGAAATGATGCTTTTGAACTGTGGTGTTGGNAAAAGCAGAGACATTACTTTGCTGACTAAGGTCCGTCTAGTCAAGGCTATGGTTTTTCCCATGGTCATGTATGGATGTGAGAGTTGGACTGTGAAGAAGGCTGAGCACCGAAGAATTGATGCTTTTGAACTGTGGTGTTGGAGAAGACTCTTGAGAGTCCCCTGGACTGCAAGGAGATCCAAACAGTCCATTCTGAAGGAGATCAGCCCTGGGATTTCTTTGGAAGGAATGATGCTAAAGCTGAAGCTCCAGTACTTTGGTCACCTCATGTGAAGATTTAACTCATTGGAAAAGACTCTGATGCTGGGAGGGATTGGGGGCAGGAGGAGAAGGGGACGACAGAGGATGAGATGGCTGGATGGCATCATGGACTCGATGGATGTGAGTCTGAGTGAACTCCAGGAGTTGGTGATGGACAGGGAGGCCTGGTGTGCTGCAGATCATGGGGTCGCAAAGAGTCGGACACGACTGAGCGACTGAACTGAACTGAATTTTGGTTATTTCTCTTATTATTGAGCTGTAAGAATGTTATGTACTCTAGATATGAGTTCTTCATTGGAAATATTATTTAGAAATAAAAATTGAGTCTACTACCTTTTCTTGGTTGTTGTTAAAAGTGTTTTTGAAGTACTAAAAAATCTTTGCTTAAACCAAAATCACAAGGATTGATGCTCTTCTCTTCTAAGAGTTTTATGGGTTTAATACCTAACATTTAGATCTGTGATCCACTTTATGTATGATGTCTTACATTGTTTTATTAATTCACTTCTGAATATTTGGTTATTTTTTATGGTGTTATGAACAAATTATTTAATAAATTTCAATTTTGCCATTTTTCTCAGGACCATTTATTAAAGAAACTGCTATTTCTCCATTGGCTGTTTTTGGTTCCCGTGCTAAATATTAGGTGGCTGTATCACTTTTTGTATTTTTCACTGCTGCTGCTGCTGCTACGTTGCTTCAGTTATGTCTGACTCTGTGCGACCCCATAGACAGCAGCCCACCAGACTGCCCCGTCCCTGGGATTCTCCAGGCAAGAACACTGGAGTGGGTTGCCATTTCATTCTCCAACGCATGAAAGTGAAAAGTGAAATTGAAGTCGCTCAGTCGTGTCCAACTTCTAGCGACCCCATGGACTGCAGCCTACCAGGCTCCTCCATCCGTGGGATTTGCCAGGCAAGAGTACTGGAGTGGGTTGCCATTGCCTTCTCCATTTTTCACTGCTAGTCAGTAGACATTTATTTCTGTATATTGATCTTGTATGCTGCAACCTTGTTGAATTAAGTACGTCTGAGGCTTTTTTCTTTTCTTTTAAATTCTTTAGTATTCCCTGCATACAGAATCATGTCATCTGTGAATAATGACAGTTTTATTTCTTCCCTTCCTATCTGGTTGCGTTTTAGTCTTATTTCATAATATTCACTAGACCCTCTGCTGAGTAGAAGACATTCTTGCTTTTTTCCTGACCTTTGGGGGAAAGCAGTGATTTTTTTTTTTTTTTTTTTGGCCATTGAACAGGATCTTAGAGAATACACTTTGTACAATTTCAGTCTTTTAAAATTAATTGATACTCCTGATGTTCACAGTTCCAGGATTTTGAGATCTCAGACTGTTACTGTAGTCTTATTTTTTCTTTCAGTTCTGTCAGGTTTTGCTTCATTTGTTTGGGGCTGTTTTTACTTGTGTATGTTTATAATCGCTGTATCTTCTTGATGATTTGACTGTCATCATAAAACATGCTGATTTAGCTCTTAGTAATATTTTTTTTGTCTGAAAGTATGTTTTGTCTGATAGACCACTCATCTCACTTATGGTTACTCTTGGCTTTCAGTAAATTTGGGTCTTCGGGTATGTGTGTCTCTTGTAGAGAGCATACAGTTGAATCTTGTTTAGTTTTACCCAGTTTAACAACCTTTGCCTTTTATATACATATATGCACACACACACAATATGTATAATAATATGTAAGATGTTTTCTGTAACGTCTTGCAGAAAAACCCAAATGAACTTTTTGGTCAACCCAATATGTTAATTATTTCTTAATAAAACAGAAAAATCACGAAAAAAGAAATTCTTTCTTTTCACCAGCTGTTTCTGTTTCCTTATCTGTTCCGTTTATTCACTCTTGTGTTATTTCTAGTTTATA
>SJYV01027659.1:0-12260 GCA_006410875.1 Neotragus pygmaeus
TTTGCAAACTTATGACAGCCTGTGTGCCTTCGGTGATTATGGTAGGCGGGAAGGCACTAGTCATGGCAAGCTCTGATTTGCAAGATCAGTAAGAATATTATTACCCATGCTTGTAAAAAAGCATGGATTAGTAAGAAAGAAAAAGGTTTCTCACAGCTTCTGCTGCAAGAAAAGCAATCCATTAGGTCTGGTGAAAAGGGACTGAAGAAAGTGGTGCTTAGAAGCCAGGACTGGAACTGACGATGGAAAAGCAGAGCCTGCACCTTAATCAGATCCACTTCCAAGCAGCAACCATGTATCTGGGCTCCCATTTCACTGACATATGCAAGTTCTGAGCTTGCTGAGCCCCGCAGGGCAAATGCAAGCCTGGAAATGTGAACTGGGCCCAGCCCTGCCTCATACATCATCAGCACAGCTGTCGACAGAATTTCCAGCAGAGAACTTTTATTCATGAGGACGCAATCAGAACTGCAAGAGAATCTCAGAACTCCTCCAAGTAGCCGCATTTTTACATGCAGGTATTTATATGTACATATACTCAAGGCTGTGATAGATCTAAGCTGGAAAACTTCCAATGTCAGAGAAAGATGATTTGAATGATAACTGGTCCCGTTTATCAACTTAAAATGTTTACGGGTTATGAGAAAGCATTTGCACTCACGTTTAACAGTCACCCACGTTCATACAATCGCCACTCGCATACTTTCAAACTGAGATCCAGACCTCATCTCAGTCTGAGGGTGTGGGTCTCAGGGGGCTCCTCCCTCCCCATTTCCTCGGTGCTGGCTGGGCTTAGCTGTGTGTCTTCAGGAAGGAGAATTCTTGGGGCTTCTCCAGTGTGGCAGGGGTGAGTCTTCACCTTGCGGACAGACGAGGGCAATCAAACCGTATCCCCTCCCTGGTGGCCAGCCTGGGAGTCCAGCTGTCACATCACCAGGGAAATTCTACACTTCCTGGATTCCACTTTGCTAGATGGGATTGGTTTCTTGAGTGCCTTTTCTCATCAGAGTGTAGACATAAAAAAGTTCTATTT
Organism: Neotragus pygmaeus; assembly: GCA_006410875.1. Lineage (NCBI taxonomy): Eukaryota > Metazoa > Chordata > Mammalia > Artiodactyla > Bovidae > Neotragus > Neotragus pygmaeus. The sequence goes on from SJYV01027659.1 coordinate 1,034, forward strand.
TTTTTCCCATCTCTACTTTTATCCTTGCTTTATCAAATCCACATTTTCTGTCTCTTAACAACATCTTGGGGAGATTCCAAACCATTTAGTCAATTTTCACTATTAAAGGTGGTCTAAACCAGTCTTAAATTTCAATCTCGTGTGCGACTTCCAAGCTCACCACTTCCCACTCCGCACTGGATTTGTGGCTGAAGGCAGAGGGCACATGTCTGGGCAGGGGTCACGCTTCACACATTCAACCCCCCACCCTCCTAGATTCTACCTCTCCTGAGCTTCCTGGATTGAAAACAGAAGGAGAAGGCGGGAAGAGGAGCAGAACATCATCAGCTCCCTGACTCCAGAGACCCACCTCCTCTTGTTGGCCGTGGCGGCTTCTCCGGCCTTCATGCTCTGGCCCTCAAGACAACGTGCCAGGCCTTCCTGTGCTTACAAACATGGGGGTGACTTCTCTGCAGAGCCGTGAGGTTTCTTACCACCCCGCAGCTCCCTGAAGTGGGGGTCTGGCAGCATCTCCACCCTCCTAGAGTGCCGCCCAAAGCCTCGTGGCCTATGCTGCCGGGGTCGCTCGTGGGGCGGGCAGCCCCAGGCTGGCATATCAGGACACCAGGCTGAGTGCAGGTACCCTGTAACCTCTGCTCTAAAACAGCTCCTCTCTGCCAAATGACAGAAGTACCGCCAGCTTCCCTGCCCCTCCCCTGCGCCTCTGGGCTCTGTGTCCCCTGCTCGGTGGGCACAGGGGCTCATCAAGCAAGGCTACTGCCCAAGCAATAACCACCTGAGAATAAACATCTCTTTATCTTGCAGAGCAATACCTCCACCCTATACAAGTGCGCTCAAGAACTCAACACCTTCTTTGCTTTGGACAGAAAAACACAGCACTCCTCCCTACTCTGAGTGGAGAGAGGGGGACCCTCTCACTCCCCATGACACCCCCTCCACAAGGCTGCCAGTGAAAACTGTCCCCTCCCCAGCGGTCTCACTGTACAGATGGGAGGCGCAGTGGGGCTGGGTTACTACTAACACGTGAGTGCAGAGCGGTTCCTATCATGCTTTCACAAGCCCTGGGCTGAAGGTGTTGAGTCTGAGACTGCCAGAAAGATGCAGGACTCCCAGTTAAATTTACATCTCAGATAAAGAACCAATTGTTTTTAGTGTAAGCATGCCCTAAGTATTGTATGGGACATGAATAATTTTTTTAGTATAAGTATCTCAGGGTATGCCTCCACAGGAAGAATCCAAGCCCAGACATTCCCTTTCGACCGGGAGACAGAATAATACAGAGCAGACAAAACACACTGGGGAAGGCCACTTCTCTACCCTTACCCATTCCTGCTATGATTCCCCATTCAGGCACTCAGATCAAACCACTCCACAAAAGTCCTAAAGAATGAAATCCAAAGCTTCCCTTTATTGGAACGTTTATATGCACAGATTTCTTTCAGAAAGGAAAGGGCATTCTAATCCACTTACAGAAATTATGATAATTAGCTCCCAGAGGAACTTGAGAGTTTCAAAGTCATAATGTTGGCAGAAAGAATTGAAACACACAGAGTGAACATCAGAATTGTAATTTTCTAGAGCAGTTAGATCATTGTGTAAGAGTACTGTGGGGAGGAGAGACACTTTTTCTCATTAGCAGGAAACTTCTAAGAATCCCAGGCCGTATTGAGTAAGCATTTTTTATGAAAAAATCCAACTGAAATCCAAAGCATAGACAGTGAAGAATTTTTGCTTTAAATTTTTTATGTAAAAGGACCATATTCAGGCAACTAAGAGAGCCTCGTTCTAGAAGGAGCTTCTTTGTGCCCTCAGGTAAGCTGGCATCTGCTCAGAGGGCATTGTGGGGGGGAGTGACGAAGGTGGTCCCTTCACACTCTGATAACGAAGCCAACCAGCTCTCTGCTCACCTCCCGGATAAGCCAGAGTCTCAGGCTGGGTTCTGCAGTAGCATAGCCTGACACAGGGATTCTTGGGTGTGTGATTTAGTGAGGGAATGTTCTCAGGTGAAACCTGCATGGGAACGAGGGATGCAGGGTAAGGCAGATGAAAAGTCTAACAAAGATGCAGATTTTTTTCAATCAATCCCACTGTGAATTCTGCAAAGTCAAGCAGAGCTGTCCTGCCTGGCAGTGGGGGCCTGTCCTGCCTGGAAGTGGGGGCCAGGCTGTTAGACCCTTGCTGGCAGTCACTGATTGCTGGGGACAGCTGGGTAGGGGCTGGAGAGGGGCAGGGAGGTGTGCTCACCCACCGTCTCCAGGTACGACAGCATCGGCCAAGGAGAAACTATCTCCAGGGAAGGGGGGCAGCTGTGGGCCATGAGCAACCACCATCCATGGCAGCTGGGGTGGGCACGTCAGCCTCGTAAAGGGATGTAGAGGCCCCAGGAGCAGGTAAATGCCACGCTAAGTCACTTCGGTCATGTCCGACCGCAATACAGTGGACTGTAGCCCACCAGGCTGCTCTGTCCATGGGGCTCCCCAGGCAAGAATACTGGAGTGGGTTGCCATCCCCTTTTCCAGGGGATCTTCCCGACTCAGGGACTGCACCTGCATCTCTTCCATCTCCTGTGTTGGAAGGCAGGTTCTTTACCACTAGCACCACCTGGGAAGCCCAAAAGGTTACCTCAGTACCTTAATGACTCAGATCAAATGCCGCTGCAAGGTGACCTACGGTCAGTAGTTTTCCAGTAATTTCTAAAGAAGGAAACCTAATCCTCAAATGTATTCCATTTTATAATCACCCACTGCTGGCACACAAATGAAAGAAAGCTTAAAAAAAAAATCTTTTGCAACTTAACATTTCAGCCTTTATTAAAAGATGAGTATCTCATTCTCTCCAAACTTCGCAGCCTCTGCCTGGAAAGCCCCGACTCTCCACCCCGGGCTGCTGCGTCCTCTGCAGGGGTGTGCTCATCTCTGGAGAAGCCAGACGAGGTGGGCTATTGAGATCCCTAGTTACCCAGCTCGGCTGAGGGGCCACGTCCCTGACAGCAGCGATGAGTGGTTTCCTCAGGGTTTTGCTACTTTGATGTTGAGATCTAAGAGAGTCCCTTCCAGCACTGAGGGCTTTAGGTGGAGCATCAGAAGTCCCAGAGTTTGGTCCTCTGAGACCCGAGTTGCAGCAGGTCAGTCTGAGCTCCCACACCGGGGCCATCTCTGCGGACCAGAGAGGAGCCTGGCCCAGTGCCACGTGCAGTCTCACTGGAATCACTGCAGCGCGGGCAACAGCGGCCGGGCAAGGGAGCCGCCACGGGTGCGAGGCGGGGCGAGGGAGCCCAGGGAGAGCCAACCTCAGGAACGCTCCTGACGGACTGAACACCTCGGGCACACCCAGAAAGGTCAAGACAAACGCCACCCGGGCCATCGGAGTCCATCTAGAGACCTTGCAAACTAAATAACCACTCTATGCAGCGCTGATCTGGAAGACTCAGCCAGCGCTGCCTTCAGAACAGAAGGGGCTCCATTCCTCTGTCGTGCTTGCCCTGAAGGACAATGTGTCTGTTTGGCTCAGGTCTGTGTTAGAGGTTCTCCTGCTGCCGCCCTGCCCACTGGGCTCTGTGTGTGGAGAGCATGTTCATGGTAAGGATAGAGCCTGGAAGGGAGTTGAAGTGGGTGGTGGCTTATATTTGAAATGAATGGTGTTTGGAGCCTTTGAAGAGTAAAAGTATAAAACTGTTTATTGACCTACAGCTATCCGTGAAATGGAATATGATCTCTGGCAGAAGGCATAGAATAAAAAGTCCCCAATACTGCAGCTGCCTAGAGATGAAAAGATTATCTGGAGCTAAGAAGACTATTTTTTCATCCACAGTCTTCATGCTGAGTCTCCCACAGAATCTGGACGCATACTATCTGCTTCTGGGCTTCAGAGATAGAGACAGAGATACTCAAGGGGAGCAGAAATACCACCCCAAAGTGTGTACTTTTCTTCTGGTTTTTTTCCAAAAAATATTTACTTACTTGCTTAGCTGCACTGAGTCTGAGTTGCAGCATGAGGGATCTAGTTCCCTGACCAGGGATCAAACCCAGTCCCCCTGCACTGTGAGTGCAAAGCTTTAACCACTAGACTACCAGGGAAGCCCCCAAGCTGCATCTCTGTGTTATGAGGATGATTTTAGGCTGATCATTTGGGGCAGGGGGAGGGGGGCTGTGATGGGTCTTTGTTGTTGCACACAGCTTTTCTGTTTGCAGCGAGCAGGCATGACTCCTCGTCATGGGGTGAGGCTTCTTGTTGAGGTGACTTCTCTTGTTGTGGAGCACAAGATCCAGGCTTCAGGAGTTTCAGCTTGCTTAGTTGCTCTGAGGCATGTGGGATCTTCCCGGACCAGGGATCGAACTGGTGTCCCTTACATTGCAAGGCAGATTCTTAACCACTGGCTAGGCTGATTATTTTTAAGAAACAGCAGACACAAATGAAGTGCTGAAAACTGCATAGAAGTTACCCTTCAGTAAGAAATATTTGGGCTTCCCTGGTGGCTCGGTGGTAAAGAATCTGCCTGCTAATGTAGGAGATGCGGATTCAATCCCTGAGTCAGAAAGATCCCTTGGGGAAGGAGATGGCAATCCACTCCAGTATCCTTGCCTGGGAAATCTGTGCTCCAGGGAATCTGGTAGAACACATCTTTAGATTCATACTTTCAGGAACTGATTTCATGATCACAGTCCTTGCATCTCTTCATACCTAGAAAATCATTAAATCCCTTCATGGTGACATCAGCTCTTACATCTAGCAAAAAACCCCTTGTAAAAGGGTGTGACTGCATGAACTCCGCCTTCACCAAATTCTTATATTTGACCTTCCCTGACTGCCTCTTAGATGGGGAACCAGTGGAAACTGTCAGACTTTATTTTGGGGGGCTCCAAAATCACTGCAGATGGTGATTGCAGCCATGAAATTAAAAGACACTTACTCCTTGGAAGGAAAGTTATGACCAACCTAGATAGCATATTCAAAAGCAGAGACATTACTTTGCCAACAAAGTTCTGTCTAGTTAAGGCTATGGTTTTTCCAGTGGTCATTGTATGGATGAGAGAGTTGGACTGTGAAGAAAGCTGAGCGCCGAAGAATTGATGCTTTTGAACTGTTGTGTTGGAGAAGACTCTTGACAGTCCCTTGGACTGCAAGGAGATCCAACCAGTCCATTCTAAAGAAGATCAGTCCTGGGTGTTCATTAGAAGGACTGATGCTGAAGCTGAAACTCCAGTACTTTGGCCACCTCATGCAAAGAGTTGACTCATTGGAAAAGACCCTGATGCTGGGAGAGATTGGGGGCAGGAGGAGAAGCGGATGACAGAGGATGAGATGGCTGGATGGCATCACTGACTCAATGGACTTGAGTCTGAGTGATGATGGTGATGGACAGGGAGGCCTGGCGTGCTGCGATTCATGGGGTCACAAAGAGTCGGACACAACTGAGCAACTGAGCTAAACTGAACTGAACTGAACTGACTGCCTCTTTGGAGCAGTTGCTCAGGGTTCTCTGAGGTGCTATCTCCCGGGCTGCAGTCCTCATTTTGCCTTAAATAAAACTCAATTCACAACTCTCACATGGTGCATCTTTCTTGGTCAACAGCAGGAAATAAAACCTCCCATGTGAAAGGTACCCTCCCTGTCACCAGAGGTAGGATTCAGGGCTAAAAGCCCAGATAACAAACTCTGTCACTTCTTCATCAGTTCACTTCCCCCAAACCTGATCATTTTGATCCTGTCAATTTCCCATAGGTTGTTTCTTTATCTAAAAAGGATAAAAGCTGCCTGCCTCGGTCACTTCTTCAGACCTTCTCTTGCTGGAACGGGGAGGGATTCAGCCAAGTTCAGTCATTTAAATGACAAGATTAAATGTAAATTTGCTTTCTCCTGATGATTTCCCTCTTATTACTGGGTGGTGGGGAGATGACTCAGCCAGGAACCTAGAAGGGCCAAAGGAAAATTCGTTTTCTGCCCTCACAGCATCATTTTCTGAGCATGCTGGGGTGCTCACCCCACTCCGAGACAACCACTGCTAGGCATTGTCTCATTAGGTCCTCGAAATGCCTGCACAAAGGAAGCACTCTTTGAAAACTGAGGAAGTGAGGCTCAAGAGGTTGTCAAACTCAGGGCCATTTCCCTGAGAAACAGAATTAAGAACCCTGAAGAGCCTGGGCTCTTCACCACTGGGTCTTCTAATGAAAGCAAAGTACCCTCTAGACTATGGGCTTCTCTGGTGACTCAGACTGTAAAGAATCTGCCTGCAATGCCAGAGACTTAGGCTCGATCCCTGGGTGAGGAAGACCCCCCCAGAGGAGGGCATGGCAACCCACTCCAGTATTCTTGCCTGGAGAATCCCATGGACAGGAGTCTGGTGGGCTACAGTCTATGGGGTTGCAAAGAGTTGGACACAACTGAGCGACTAACACTTTCACTCTTTTTGTTGTTTTTTCCAAGAAAGTCTGATTTATTTAATATTGCTATAGATTTACCAAGGGAATTTCAGCTACATGTACTGCAATTTTTTTCACACTCTAGACTGGGGCTTTCCCATTGGCTTAGCAATAAAGAATCCACCTGCCAATGCAGGAGACATGGGTTTGATCCCTGGGTTGGGAAGATCCCCTGGAGGAGGAGGATGTGCTGTATTCTTGCCTGAAGAATCCCAGTAAGGGAGGAGCTTGGTGGGCTGCAACCCACAGGTCAGAAAGTCAGACGTGGCTGAAGCAACTGAGCAGGCGAGCACGTTCTCCCCTGCAGCCACCACTCAATGGGCGCTTCCCATAGCTGCGAGCCTTTCCAGGCCCTGGGTTCCGCAGGCACCGGCTGTTACTTAAATCACATCCAAATGTCTGGATCAAGTTCAAGTCTCACTTCACCCTTGAACACTGGACTTGAAAACAAACCATCAACCCTGATGTTACGGTAGATAACATGGCTGTTTTTGTTTGAATTACAGCCAAAAGGAAAGGCTCAGACAAGAATCTGAAGGCAAATACAGTATTTAAAAGCTACAGGAAAGGGTACAGGGAGGTGGAAAAGAGGGACAGGGGGGAAGAGCAGCCAAAAAAAGGTGCAGATCAAGCCAGTTACCACTGGAGCAGCCGGAGCTCAGTCCTGTGGGGATGGGCTAGCTAGGACAGGAGACACACCTCAGTTATTCCACCCAGGGGGAGGGAGCTGGTGCACTGATACACCAACTGGAGAGTCCAGTCATTGCTGGAGAGCGGCTCCGCCTGCAGCTGGCGCCCCAGCACCTCCAGCCTATGAGCAAGGCCAGCGGCCAGAGAAAGCTCCACAGGAAAGCAATGTAGGTGCTGGAAGCTGGAAACCCAGTGTGAATGCCTGGATGGTGAGAGTGATAGGATATGGACGGGGCGTGGACAACATGCGCTACAACAGCCACATACAGTTCACAAACCAGGGCAATCAGGCAAGTGAAAGGCAGTACCATCAATAATCATTCTGAGAAACAGGCGAGATTCAAGATAACCTGGGCAAATTACTATGCATGAGCTTGCATTTGTAGCTATGGCTTTTGTATCAAGCTGATATGACTCTACAGAGTGCTTTCCACGTGGTCCAGCTCTGTGCTCATCACTGAATCAGTAAGGTGCTTAAAATAGAGGAGATGCTCAGAAAACGCTGGACTGCTGGACCCAGGATGAGGTGGCCACCACAAATTCAGTCAGATGCTATTCAAAGGGCATAGGCTTTAAAGTCAGACAATCCTGAGTTGAAACCCAAACACCACTGATTCACTGCTAACCCCCAGTGTAGATATGACATCTCAAGAATTGGGGTGACGATGATGATATCTGCCTTGTACAACTGTCAAGTATCAGAAAAGACCTATACAAAAGCAAGTCAAACTACAGCAAACTGAACCCCAATTTCATTATTATTCCACAAGCTAATAATGATAATATTGATGATCAACTTGATCATTATCCTTCAGGCTCCTACTCAGCACTGGTTTTGTGTCTGTCTCAGCTCAGTGTTTTATTTTCTTCTCTGTGGCTGTAGATCATTTTCACATAGCAGATGAGTTGAGCCTTTGTGAAATGCACTTCCATTCGCAGGGACAAAGAGGCTGAAATTGGCTGGACATTCTCTAAGTCAGAAGTGGATATGAATTTGAAAAGGGAGAATTTAAGAGGATAAGATTTGGCATGAGCTGTTAGCTGAGCTGATCAAAATCAGAATCTCCAGATTAAGCTTCACTATTTCTCACACTTTAAAAGGCTATGAATTAAGAGGAAAGTGATAGTAGAAAAACACCCGGCTTTTCAAAAAGAAACGTCTAACACTCCAAAAGTAAACAAACCTGCCTTAAGCTTCTGAGTCATGTCCCTGGCTTACTTATCACTATTGCTTTTATTGTCCACTGGGAAGATTTTCTTTGTGTTTATATAACAAGAAAAATGGGGTAGACAGAAGGGAGAACTTATAAACCCAATTACTGTCCCTTTGCAACTTAGAATCATAATTTTTCACTTTGTGAAGAAGCTTAAAAACACCAGGTTCACTGTAAATTTAGAAATGAGCAGGGAGAAATATAAGGCAAAATGGAGAAACACACTCTCATCCTGCATAGGCTTCTGGCACATCCACGTGTTAGAGACACTATGATTTCTTTTAACTTATTTATTTTATCAACATAATACATGCACATAATTTTAAAAGTTAGTGATAACAGTACTAAAAATTTGTAACAAAATACAGTAATAACATGCACCACTATTCCTGTCCAAAAGGCTCATTCTCCAACCAGTAACTAATTTCAGTAAATTCAGATACTACTTCTGGAATTTACTTCCACATTTCTAAATAATATGAATAAATAAAGAAGAATGAAGAAATGGTTAGTTCCCCTATATCCATTCTTCCATAGGGATACATATGCCAACTTATATAAGCTCAAGTTCTAGAATAAAAAAACATATTTTCAAGCTACCCTATACATGGTTGTGCAAGTAAATCTGGGCTAAAGGGATGTGAGTAAAGCATTGCATGTAACTCTCAGGAATCTTCCTTAAAAGACAATTGAAACATATACTTTGACTTCTTCTTCGTTCTTTCTTCCTTCTTGATAAATGGGATGCAGACCTAATGAGCCATACTGAATCATGAGGTTAACCTGGGGATGAAATTCTGCCCTGTCAGAACAACAGAACAAACGGGGAGAATGGATACCTGAGGTTGCAGGGAGCAAGGCTGTCGCCTGAAACGTGACAGCTACATTAGGAGAGAAATAAAAACTTTTGCCTAATGCAACAAAAAAACCAAACAACCCAATTGAAAAATGGGCAGAAGATCTAAACAGACACTTCTCCAGAGAAAATATACAGATGGCCAACAGGCACATGAGAAGATGCTCGACATCACTAATTAGTAGAGAAACACAAATCAAAACTACAGTGAAGTACCACCTCAGAAAGCCCATCAGTAAAAAGTCTACAAATAGCAAGTGCTGGAGAGGGTATGGAGAGAAGGGAATCCTTCCACATTGTTGGTGGGAATGTAAGTTGGCGCAGCCCCTGTGGAGGACAGTAGGGAGGTTCCTCAGAGAACTAGCCATATAACCCCACAGTCCCACTCCTGGGCATATACTCGAACAAAACTATAGCTCAGAATGATAATAACCTCCCAGAAAGGAACCAGGAAGAAATAGGAAACATGAACAGACTAATCACAGGCACGGAAATTGGAACTCTAATAAAAAAAATCTTCCAACAAACAAAAGCCCAAGATCAGATGACTTCACAAGCAAATAGTGCCAAAGTTTAGAGAAGAGCTAACACCAATCCTACTCAAACTCTTCCAGAAAGTTGCAGAGGAAGGAACATTCCTGAACTCATTCTGAGACCACCGTCACCCTGATACCACAACCAAAGATACCACAAAAAAAGAAAACTGCAGGCCAATATCACTGATGAACATAGATGCAAAAATCCTCAACGAAATTCTACCAAACAGCATCCAACAACACGTTAAAATGATCCTCTCTCATGATCAACTGGGCTTTATCCCAGCCATGCAGGGAGTCTTCAATATACTCCAATCAATCAACCTGATACATATTAACAAATGGGAAGAAAAAATCTGCATGATCATCTCAGTAGATGCACAGAAAACTTTTGACAAAATTCAACTCCCATTTGTAAGAGCTCTCCAGAAAGTAGGCACAGAAGAAATCTACCTCAACACAATAAAGGCTACATATGACAAACCTACAGCAAACATTATTCTCAAGACTGAAAAACTGAAAGCATTTCCTCTAGATCAGGAAAAAGACAAGGGTCCCCACTCTCACCGCTATTAATCAACATAGTTTTGGAAGTCTCAGCTATGGCAATCAGAGAAGAAAAAGAAGTGAAAAGGAATCCATATTGGAAAAGAAGTAAGTCTCAGTGTTTGCAGATGATATGATAATATACATAAAAAACCCTAAAGATGCCAGCAGAAAACTACTAGAGCTATTCAATGAGTATAGTAAAGTCACAGAATATAAAATTAATACACAGAAAACCCTTGCATTCCTGCACACTAATAATGAAAAATCAGAAAGAGAAATTAAGGAAACAATCCCATTAATCACTGAAACAAAACCAATAGCTGGGAATAAACCTACCTTAATCCAAGCCAGGCCCCAACGATACGTGAACCATGAACTTTCGGATGTTTAAGCTGGTTTTAGAAAAGGCAGAGGAACCAGAGATCAAATTGCCAGCATCCGCTGGATCATCGAAAAAGCAAGAGAGTTCCAGAAAAACACCTATTTCTGCTTTATTGACTATGCCAAAGCCTTTGACTGTGTGGATCATAATAAATTCTGAAAAATTCTGAAAGAGATGGGAATACCAGACCCCCGACCTGCCTCTTGAGAAACCTATATGCAGGTCAGGAAGCAACAGTTAGCACTGGACATGGAACAACAGACTGGTTCCAAATAGGAAAAGGAGTACGTCAAGGCTGTATATTGTCACCCTCCTTATTTAACTTATATGCAGAGTACATCATGAGAAATGCCAGGCTGGACATAACACAAGCTGGAATAAAGACTGCAAGGAGAAATAGCAACAACCTCAGATATGCAGATGACACCACCCTGATGGCTGAAAGTGAAGAGCTAAAGAGCCTCTTGATGAAAGTGAAAGAAGAGAGTGAAAAAGTTGGCTTAAAGCTCAACATTCAGAAAACTAAAATCATGGCATCTGATCCCATCACTTCATGGGAAATAGATGGAGAAACAGTGGAA
>SJYV01027660.1:0-21340 GCA_006410875.1 Neotragus pygmaeus
TGGAGGAGGAAATGGCAACCCACTCCAGTGTTCTTGCCTTGAGAATCCCAGGGACGGGGGAGCCTGGTGTATGGGGTCGCACAGAATCAGACATGACTGAAGTGACTTAGCAGACTTCAGGCCGTTTCATCAACGCATGCCTTATCTTGTTTCCCAACACTTAACTCTACGGTAGACCTTATTCACAGGTCCATTAAAAAAATGCAAACGTATAAATATGCAGTTCTTGCAGTTCTAACAGGAACAATGAAGGAATAAACGAAGAGTAATTTCCTTGTGCGCTCTTAGATAAGTTTTCATAGCATCCTTGAAAGGCAGGAAGTAGTTTTTCCAGGATTTGAAGTGAGCAGAGAATGTTCTTATGATAAATATTCAAATATAAAGTAATCGTTAGATAAAAAGCATCAGTTGTTTCAGGTGAAAGAAATACCAAAGTAATTAATGAGGTCTTTATTGGGGCTTCTCAGGGGCTGTAGTAGTAAAAAATCTGCCTGTCAATGTAGGAGGCCCAAGAGACGTAGGTTCGATCCCTGGACTGGGAAGATCCCCTGGAATAGAAAGTGGCAACCCACTCCAGTATTCTTGCCTGGAACATTCTATGAACAGAGGAGCATGGTGGGCTACAGTCCATGGGGCTACAAAGAGTTGGACCCAACTGAGCACAAAGCACATATTTGTCTTTATTAAGGCAACAGTATTTTCTGAAAGGATCACCAGGACATCAAAATCCAGATGAACTAAGGTGGAAAAGAAATCTAAAGCCAGAATACTTTGAATTGGTACCACCCAATTAAATTTTTGGAGATGGAAACGGCAACCTACCCCCATATTCTTGTCTTGAGAATTCCAAGGACAGAGGTGCCTGGCAGGCTACAGTCCATGGAATGCAGGGAGCTGGACATGACTGAGGGACTACAACTTGCACTTTAGGAGCAAATTTTAGGTTGTTTGTAGTTATGCATACAAATGTACTTAAGTAAGAGGTCACCCAAAGATAAGAAATATAAGGGACTCTCCATTTATTTTTCATTTTTCTCCTTTAAACAGAGAAACAAGAACAATAAATATTTTATTTTTTAAAAAAATTTTGTGGTTATGCTGCATCTTTGTTGCACCACTCAGGCTTTCTCTCGTTGCCCCATGGCATGTGGGATCCTAGTTTCCTTACCAGGGATCAAGCCCGCATCCCCTGCAATGAAAGGCAGATTCTCAACCACTGGACCACCAGGAAAGTCCCCAGGAAATATTTTCTATTTCTCATTTTTCCTGAAGAATACTGTGGTATAAGTGTGACAATAGGCAGCAACTTATACTTTCTCTCTGTTAAGAGGGGACAATAGAAAAAGATGGGCAGGATTGTCAGACAAAACACACACACCCACATCTAAAGGGGCAGCATGATTCAGCTAGAGCCGATTGTAGACTTTTAGGAATATTGGCCCAATATAATCAAATTATCAGCTTTGTTGAGATATAGTGGAAATTCTGATTTTTATGTGAAATTTTTTTCCAGTATTCTTAACCTTTTTATAAAACATTCTGTAATCAAATAAAATGTGTATTTCAGCCTTTGTAATACATGATAATTTCAGCCCTTGAATATTAAAGCTGGAGCAAGCCTAACAGAAAAGCTAGCTCTATTTTCCCATTTGACAGATTGAAAAAAATCTGAAACCCAAAGAAGCATCATCAAAATCACACAAATAATTATGAGAAGCACGGGTCCAGGTGACCTAATTCAGCATCTTAATTTCTTCCTTTATTTCATTCAGTAAATACTCACTGATGCTCTGCCCTGTGCTAGGTGCTGTGTGAGGCAATGCAAATCTCAAAATGAGATTACAGTATTTTCCCTCAATGAGTGAGATTTCTCCTAGAACACTGGAAGAAATGCTGTGATAAAAATTTCTACACAGGGATCCCAGAGATGAGGATCATTTACGGGGACAGGGACCATTTCAAAAAAGGAAGAGTTACTAGAATCTTGAAAAATGTGTAAGAGTTTACTGGGGAGACGAGATGGGAAAGGACATTCCACTCGAAAGGAAGAACACATAAAACAAAATCCTAGGCAAGTGTAAACTCTCAGGGATCTCTTATGACTTTCATTAGATAAAGCAAAGTGGGTGGAATGGAGGGGCATGAGACTAGAAAGTCAAATGGAATTTACATACTGAAAACCTGCATATCATGTTACATGAATACCTAATAGGAGTTACAGGATGAAAGCAAAGGTGTGATGTGCTCATAATTCCATTGTATGAAGAAGACTTTGAAGAATGGGGGAAAATAAAGAGAAATAAGAGTGAGAGGAGCTTCCCAGATGGTGCAGTGGTAAAGAATCCACTAACCTAATAGAGTTTTGCCAAGAGAACGCACTGGTCATATCAAACACCCTCTTCCAACAGCACAAGAGAGGACTCTACACATGGACGTCACCAAATCGTCAACACCGAAATCAGATTGATTATGTTCTTTACAGCCAAAGATGGAAAAGCTCTACAAAGTCAGCAAAAAAAGACTGGGAGCTGACTGTGGCTTAGGTCATGAATTTATTATTGCCAAATACAGACTTATATTGAAGTTCAATTCAGTAGCTTAATCGTGTCGGACTCTTTGCGACTCCATGAATCGCAGCACGCCAGGCCTTCTCGTCCATCAGCAACACCCAGAGTTCACTCAAACTCATGTCCATTGAGTCGGTGATGCCATCCAGCAATCTCATCCGCTTTTGTCCCCTTCTCCTCCTGCCCCCAATCCATCTCAGGATCAGGGTCTTTTCCAATGAGCCAATTATTCACATGGGGCAGCCAAAATATTGGAGTTTCAGCTTTAGCATCATTCCTTCCAAAGAACACCCAGGACTGATCTCCTTTAGGATAGACTGTTGGATCTCCTTGCAGTCCAGGGGGCTGTCAAGAGTCTTCTCCAACAGCACAGTTCAATTCTTCAGTGCTCAGTTTACTTCACAGTCCAACTCTCACATCCATACATGACCATTGGAAAAACCATAGCCTTGACTAGACGGACCTTTGCTGGCAAAATAATGTCTCTGCTTTCTAATATGCTATCTAGGTTGGTCATAACTTTCCTTTCAAGGAGTAAGCGTCTTTTAATTTCATGGCTGCAATCACCATCTGCAGTGATTTTGGAGCCCCCCAAAATAAAGTCTGACACTGTTTCCACTCTTTCCTCATCTATTTCCCATGAAGTGATGGGACCGAATGCCATGATCTTCATTTTCTGAATGTGAAGATTTAAGCCAACATTTTCACTGTCCACTTTCACTTTCATCAAGAGGCTTCTTAGTTCGTCTTCACTTTCTGCCATAAGGGTGGTGTCATCTGCATATCTGAGGTGATTGATATTTCTCCCAGCAATCTTGATTCCAGCTTGTGCTTCATCCAGCCCAGCATTTCTCATGATATACTCTGCATATAATTAAATAAGCAAGGTGACAATATACAGCCTTGATGTATTCCTTTTCCCATTGGAACCAGTCTATTGTTCCATGTCTAGCTCTAACTGTTACTTCTTGACCTATACAGATTTCTCAGGAGGCAGGTAAGGTGGTCAGGTACTCCCACATCTTTAATATTTTTCCAGTTTGTTGTGATACACACAGTCAAAGACTTTGGTGTAGTCAATAAAGCAGAAGCAGATGTTTTTCTGGAACTCTCTTGCTTTTTGATGATCCAATGGATGCTGGCAATTTGACCTCTGGTTCCTCTGCCTTTTCTAAACCCAGTTTGAACATATGAAAGTTCACAGCTTACATACTGCTGAAGCCTGGCTTGGAGAATTTGGAGCATTACTTTGCTAATGTGTGAGACGAGTGCAATTGTGCAATAGTTTGAACTTTCTTTTGCATTGCCTTTCTTTGGGATTGGAATGAAAACTGACCTTTTCCAGTCCTGTGGCCACTGCTNTTACTAATGTGTGAGATGAGTGCAATTGTGCAGTAGTTTGAGCATTCTTGGCATTGCCTTTCTTTGGGATTGGAATGAAAACTGACCTTTTCCAGTCCTGTGGCCACTGCTGAGTTTTCCAAATTTGCTGGCATATTGAGTGCAGCACTTTCACAGCATCATCTTTTAGGATTTGAAATAGTTCAACTGGAATTCCATCATCTCCACTAGCTTGTTCGTAGTGATACTTTCTAAGGCCCACTTGACTTCACATTCCAGGATGTCTGGCTCTAGGTGAGTGATCACACCATCATGATTATCTGGGTCGTGAAGCTCTTTTTGGTACAGTTCTCCTGCGTATTCTTGCCACCTCTTCTTAATATCTTCTGCTTCTGTTAGGTCCAGACCATTTCTGTCGTTTATTGAGCTCATCTTTGCATGAAATGTTCCCTTAGTATCTCTAATTTTCTTGAAGAGGTCTCTAGTCTTTCCCATTCTGTTGTTTTCCTCTATTTCTTTGCATTGATTGCTGAGGAAGGTTTTCTTATCTCTCCTTGCTAGTCTTTGCATTTCTTTTCCATTGAGATGGTCTTGATCCCTGTCTCCTGTACAATGTCGCGAACCTCATTCCATAGTTCATCAGGCACTCTGTCTATCAGATCTAGGCCCTTAAATCTATTTCTCACTTCCACTGTATAATTATAAGGGATTTGATTTAGGTCATACCTGAATGATCTAGCGGTTTTCCCTACTTTCTTCAATTTAAGTTTGAATTTGGCAATAAGGAGCTCATGATCTGAGCCACAGTCAGCTCCTGGTCTTGTTTTTGCTGATTGTATAGAGCTTCTCCATCTTTGTCTGCAAGGAATATAATCAATCTGATTTCGGTGTTGACCATCTGGTGATGTCCATGTGTAGACTCTTCTCTTGTGTTGTTGGAAGAGGGTGTTTGCCATGACTGGTGCGTTCTCTTGGCAAAACTCCATTAGCCTTTGCCCTGCTTCATTCCGCATTCCAAGGCCAAATTTGCCTGTTACTTCAGGTGTTTCTTGAATTCCTACTTTAGCATTCCAGTCCCCTATCTTTTTTGGGTGTGAGTTCTAAAAGGTCTTGTAGGTCTTCATAGAACCATTCAACTTCAGCTTCTTCAGTGTTATTGGTTGGGGCATAGGCTTGAATTACCGTGATATTGAATGGCTTGCCTTGGAAAAGAACAAAGATCATTCTGTCGTTTTTGAGATCGCATCCAAGTACTGCATTTTGGAGTCATTTGTTTACCATGATGGCTACTGCATTTCTTTTACGTTTACTCCATTTCTGCCCGCAGTAGTAGATATAATGGTCATCTGAGTTAAATTCACCCATTCCAGTCCATTTTAGTTCACTGATTCCTAGAATGTTGACATTCACTCTTGCCATCTCCTGTTTGACCACTTCCAATTTGCCTTGATTCATGGACCTGACATTCCAGTTTCCTATGCAATATTGCTCTTTACAGCATTGGAACTTGCTTCTATCATCAGTCACATCCACAACTGGGTACTGTTTTTGCTTTGGCTCCATCCCTTCATTCTTTCTGGAGTTATTTCTCCACTGATCTCCAGTAACATACTGGGCACCTATTGACCTGGGGAGTTCCTCTTTCAGTATCTTATCATTTTGCCTTTTCATACTGTTCATGGGGTTCTCAAGGCAAGAATACTGAAATGGTTTGCCATTCCCTTCTCCAGTGGGCCACATTCTGTCAGACCTCTCCAACATGACCTGCCCATCCTGGGTGGCCACACACGGCATGGCTTAGTTTCATTGAGTTAGACAAGGCTGTGGTCTGTGTGATCAGATGGGCTAGTTTTCTGTGATTATGGTTTCAGTGTGTCTGTACTCTGATGCCCTCTCGCAACACCTACTGTCTTACTTGGATTTCTCTTCCCTTCGACATGGGGTATCTCTTCACAGCTGTGCCAGCAAAGCACCGCCACTGCTCCTTACCTTGGACGAGGGGTATCTCCTCATGGCCACCCCTCCTGACCTTGAACGTGGAGGGAAAACCATTCGGAGAAGGCAATGCCATCCCACTCCAGTACTCTTGCCAGGAAAATCCAATGGATGGAGGAGCCTGGTGGGCTGCAGTCCATGGGGGTCGCTAAGAGTCGGACACGACTGAAGCGGCTTAGCAGCAGCAGCAGCAGGAAAAAATCACTAGACCATTCAGATATGACCTAATTCAAATCCCTTATGATTATACAGTGGAAGTGAGAAATAGTGCTGCACTCAATATGCCAGCGAATTTGGAAAACTCAGCAGAGGCCACAGGACTGGAAAAGTTCAGTTTTCATTTCAATTCCAAAAAAGGCAATGCCAAAGAATGGTCACACTACCACACGATTGCACTCATCTCACATGCTACTAAAGTAATGCTCAAGATTCTCCAAGCCAGGCTTCAAAGTGTGTGACCCATGAACTTCCAGATGTTCAGGCTGGTTTTAGAAAAGGCAGAGGAACCAGATATCAAATTGCCAACATCTGCTGGATCACAGAAAAAGCAAGAGAGTTCCAGAAAAACATCTATTTCTGCTTNGGGGAGCCTGGTGGGCTGCCATCTATGGGGTTGCACAGAGTCAGACACGATTGAAGCAACTTAACAGCAGCAGCAGCTGCAGTATCAGATAAAACCCAAAGTTTCCTTAGCTTAGCACAACAAAGACCCTTCACACTCCTGAAAGGTCTGCTATGGGAAAGGCAGCCCTCCTCCACCCTTCAACTCCAGCATCTAGAACACAGGCCTGGAGTCCACAGCACAGCATCTCTTCGAGAGAAGAGATGTAACAGGCACGTAGCTCTTAACTGCCCACACCTGGAAATGCCAGATCGTTTTCAACTCACATTTCTCATGGCCCCAGTGCCATGACAAGCAAATACAGTCTGTGTGCCAGGAACACAAAATCCGATGGTAGACAAAGGTTTGTGTCTAGCTCACCACAATAAGGAATTTGAACTGTTCCCTGGAGACCCCAAGGTCCACTCAAGAGTTTTTAGCATGAGAATCATACAGTCTAATTTGTGTTTTAGAAAGCTCACTCTGGCTGTAAGGTGAGAGAACCTTGAGGGAGGCACAAGAACACAGTCTAGCACACTGCAGAACTCCAGGGAAGACCCAAGGGTGATGAAGCAAGGGCTTTGACAGTGGAAACAGAGAAGTAGATCAATTTCAGTTATATCAGAGATGGANGGTGAGAGAACCTTGAGGGAGGCACAAGAACACAGTCTAGCACACTGCAGAACTCCAGGGAAGACCCAAGGGTGATGAAGCAAGGGCTTTGACAGTGGAAACAGAGAAGTAGATCAATTTCAGTTATATCAGAGATGGAGTAGACAGAATTCTGTGAATGACTGGACAGGGAAGATAGGGAAAGAATGGGTGAGCAGAGGATTCGGAGAGGGTGGAAGGAATTAAGGAGGGTGCCCAAACTTCTGATCTAGACAGCCAGGAGGCTGGTAGCACCAGTCAGTGAGACAGAAAGAACCATGGTGGTGACCTGATGTAAAAACTGGCCAAGCAGTGGGGGTGGGACAGGGCACGTGTGAAGGTGGAGGGAGGGAGATCGAAGGTGAAGTCCTTATGCTCTTCAGTGGAAAGTCAATAGTGCTTAAAACTGAAAAATGAAATAGAAGCCATCTAAGCATAATCTTTAGAGATATCAAAAAAATCAGTCAAAAGAGTTTCAAGTGTCTGGGGAGGGGAAGAGCATGGGAGAAATCATGGAAGATGGCTGTTTTTCATAAATTTTGTAGAGCTACCATCGTAAATAAACTATGTGCTTCTATATTTGATTAAAATGGTTGTGTTTTTTTTTTTTTAATACTAGCTCATCTAGAGTGTTGCTATCTCAAGAGGCTCTTTAGCGCCCTTTTCTATCCATGTGGGCATCCATGTGATTTAAAAGGACAATGTGCCTGCAAAGGGAATGTCCCTACTCCATGCCAGATTTCTACATTCACAATGTGCCCCTGAGACTGAGTCCCAGAAAAATCAGAGAGGGCTTTCTACAGGAGGCCATATTTAGCCTAGATCTTTAAAAGTCATGGGATTTCACGGAGGAAGGGGCATTTCAGATATGGTAAGGGTGAAAGCATGGAGGTATGACAAAGAGAGATGTGTTCAGGCAATGATTTTAGTTCTTTTTGGCAGACTGGACGACATTGAAATAACTCTAGGATGGGCTTCCCTGCTGGCTTAGACAGTAAAGAATCTGCCTGCAATGTAGGAGACCTGGGTTCAATCCCGGCTTGGGAAGATCCCCTGGAGAAGGAAATGGCAACCCATTCCAGTATTCTTGCCTGGGAAATCCCATGGACAAAAGAGCATAGCGGACTACAGTCCATGGGATCACAAAGAGTTGGACACAGTGGAGTAACTAAGTGTGCTAATACGGAAACAGAAGATCAATCAGGATCAGTCAGGTAGCTAAGGAAATTTGTGCACTGTTTTGCAAAATCAGGCCCACAGACCACCTGTAACAGGGACCTAAGGATCCCTCCCTGGTGGCTCAGAGGTTAAAGCGTCTGCCAGCAATGCGGGAGACCTGGGTTCAATCCCTGGGTCAGGAAGATCCCCTGGAGAAGGAAATGGCAACCCACTCCAGTACTCTTGCCTGGAGAATCCCATGGACGGAGGAGCTTGGTGGGCTACAGTCCACAGTGTCACAAAGAGTCGGACACGACTGAGTGACTTCACCCCACCTCAAGGATGCTTCAGTGCTTCTAAATCCTCAGGAGGGGTGAGGCAGTAATCTACACTATAATATGTTCTCTCGGTAAGCCTATATATCCTAAAATTGGAGAAACATCAGTCAAGCACAAGGAAATAAAGTCCCGAAGTAGTGACTGAATGGGAAGGAGAAAATGGTCACTAGACCCAGGACCTCATAGACTGCAAGCGCCTCTTGGATCTCGAACTGGTCTCAGTCATCATGTCAGGGTAAGTGGCTCTATGGGCTACAAAGAAATGCAGATGCTGGAGGCAGAGGACAACATCAACAGCTCCTGCCCACCACCTACTGCCATTCCTGCCTCACTAAAAGGGATCCTTGTAATGATATGTTGGGAGAAGTACTAACTTCCAGGCTCAGCTTCTCCATTGCATGTGTGATCTTAAGAAGTTGCTTACGAAAAAGAAAGCTGCTTCTTCACTTGGGTCTCAGTTTCCCCAAATGTAAAATGAGGTGGTTAGACTAGATTACCTCAAAGGCCATCTCAAATATAAACGTTTGAAAACAACTATAGATAATATCCAGAATATTCAAGGACCTCCTGCAAATCAAAAAGAAAAATAGCAAGAACCCCAGTAAAAACACTGGCTGAGAATATGAGTGTGCAACTTATAAAAGGAGGGAAAGGAAGCTAACTAGCATACAAAGAAGTGCTCACATTCATTAGTATTCAAAGAAATGCAAATTAAAACAATAGATGTTACTTTACACTTGTTAGATTGGTAAAAAAAAAAAAAAATTGAAAGCTGGATCTTGTCACATGTTGGCAGGGATGTGTACTGCTGAAGGAAGTAAAGATGGGTACAGTCAGCCAGGAGAGTAATCCAGAACCACTTAAGTCAAATTGAGTGTGTGCTTACCCTACCACCCAACAGGTCCACTCAGTCCTGGGTAGATCTCCTGCAGAAATGATTACGCAGCCTACAGTAGAACACACATGAAGACATCTGTTGCATTATGTGTAGCAGCATAGAGTTGGAAGGGTGACTAGGTAAAATGTATAGAGTGCTATAGAATGGTTATAAGCAACTAACTCGATGTACATATGGCAACATGAGTGGATCTCAGAAACACAATGCTGAGCGAACAAAGGGGGAAACACAATGAGAATTTTTATGATTCCCCCAAATCCTGAAATCCCCTCGTAAAATCTGAAGTCCTCACACTGTCCTACAGAGCCGCATGTGATCTGCCTCCCTGCCTCCATCTCTCTGTTTTCCTCACTGACATCTTCTACCACTGACCCACTACTCCCTCCGCCGCAGCCTCGCTGGCTGCCTGCTCTAAATACATGCCAGGCACTGAGGCTGCAACAGAGCCTCTGCACTGGCTGTTCTTCTGCCTGGAATTGTAAGCCTTCAGAATCCTGTACACACACACACACACACACACACACACACACACGGTCCCCCTTGCTCAACTCTGTTTTTACCTTAGATAATAATGAAGTGTAATGATAAGTAAATTTTATAGTCATCTTAAAGGTAGTAAATGCTGTCGCCCCACTCCTATATTTACCACTAGAACATGAGTTCTGTGAGGGCAGGAACTCTTGCCTGTTTTTTTTCCTGATATCTCTTAAGACCTAGAAAAAAGCCTATCATAAAAGAGGCACTTCTAAACTTTTCTTGAATAAGTAAATGAAAAGTGAGTGGGAATGAGGGTGTGTGCATGCTAAGTAACTTCATTCATGTCCAATTCTGCAACTGTAGCCTGCCAGGCTCCTCTGTCCATGGAATTTTCTAGGCAAGAATACTGGAGTAGGTTGCCATGCTCTCCTCCAAGGAATCTTCCCAACCCAGGGATTGAACCTGAGTCTCTTATGTCTCCTGTATTGGCAGGAAGGTTCTTTACCACTAGCACCACTGGGAAGCCTGAGACTGAGGGTAAAAAGTATATTTAATTAAAAAAAAAAAAGGAGAAGGGCTGAGAACAGGAAAATGATGGTGAGGTTCAATTTATTGAGAGATACGAGTAATGTAACTTGTGTGCCTGAGATTTACAAAGGGGGATAACTGTGGATCAGTGTCTCATCAGCCTCCCAGTGACCACCCACTCTACCCCAACCCATCTGTTGGAGATCCTCTTCCTGCCNTCAATTTATTGAGAGATACGAGTAATGTAACTTGTGTGCCTGAGATTTACAAAGGGGGATAACTGTGGATCAGTGTCTCATCAGCCTCCCAGTGACCACCCACTCTACCCCAACCCATCTGTTGGAGATCCTCTTCCTGCCAGGTCTTTGCAGAGTGAGATGACCAAACCCTGGCTATGGGAAGAACCCTCTGCTTCATCTACAAGAGCTGCTGTCTCTGAGATTTCAAGACCACAACAGGGCTGAGAGCATGTTCTGACAACAGTGTACATGACTCCATCCAGCATCTCACACTTCCTCAAACACAGGGCCCATCTAAGCAGGAGAGGTCTGGACACAGAAGAGCATCTAATAACCAACTCAGAAAGCCTTTCCTCAACTTTGAAGGAAATTATTGCCCCATTGGATGAATAAGAAAACTAACATTGAAAAAGGTTAGCACTTGATCCAAAAGGTCAACAAAAAGTCTACAAATAATAAATTCTGAAGAGGGTATGGAGAAAAAGGAACCCTCCTACATGGTTGGTGGGAATGTAAATTGGTGTAGCCACTATGGAGTGAAGTGTGGAGGCTTCTCAAAAATTAAAAATAGAGCTATTGTGTGATCCAACAACGCCACTCCTGGGCATGTGCCCAGAGAAAACTGTAATTCAGAAAGATACACTCACCCCAATGTTCACAGCCATATTTTACAACAGCCAAAACATGGAAGCAACCTAAATGTCCGTTGAAAGAAACGGATAAAGATGTAGTACATATATACAATGGAATACTTGATATTGCTCAGTCATTCAGTCATCTCCAACTCTTTGCAACCCCATGGACAGTAGGTCACCAGGACTCAACTATGTCCTCTGCCCTCCACTATCTCCTGGAGTTTGCTCAGACTCATGTCCATTGAGTCAGTGACACTATCTAACCTTCTTATCATCTGTCGCCCCCTGTCCTTTTGCCTCAGTCTTTCTCAGCATCAGTGTCTTTCCCAATGAGTCAGCTCTTTGCATCAGGTGGCCAAAGTATTAGAGCTTCAGCTTCAGCATCAGTCNCCAACTCTTAGCGACCCCATGGACTGCAGCCCACCAGGCTCCTCTGTCCATGGGATTTCCCAGGCAAGAATCCTGGAGTGGGGTGCCATTGCCTTCTCTGATATATGCATACACATATAACTAAATCACTGTGCTATACCCCTGAAACTAACATGACACTGTAAATCAACTATACTGCAATTAAAAAAAAAAGAGTTAATGGCAAAAATTTAATTAATTAAATTTAAAATGTTAACATGGTCCTATGGTACTATTTCACCTGGTCAACACCTGGCAGTACTGGGATTTCAGCCAGTCTGTCTTCCTGATGCCATCCGCTGTGTTTTCTCTACCAGCTTAGCTTCCTTCTCTGTACAAAGAAGACTCTTATGTTAGGGAAATTAACAAAATTAATTTTTCCAATTTGATTTTTCATGATTTTACTGTCATCTCCTCCCTGTGGCTAACCACTCTTCATCTCTAAGATTCAAATTCAAAACCTGTGGATTGGATACAGGCCATCTAAAAGCTAATGTTAGAAAATAGGGCCAAATGGATCAGCTATTACTACTAAGACTTTAAAAGGATTATCCATTCCTTGCAAGCAGCCAGATGGTAGATATGGTATACAGGCCATCAGTTCTGGCAATAATAGTTCTGATACTTCTGAGGGGTAAGGAAGGAATCACTGAGAATATGGGACAATCTGAAGGCAACACTAAGTGCAGTTAGATTAGGAAAGGGTACAGGCTGATTGGCTTCTTAACCAGGTCAATTATTCAGGAAAAGAGATTAATGTCTAAGAACAATACAGTCTAATATATGACTTGGCATCTTTTTGGTCTCCATGGATTCATTTAAGTGACACTGAGCTCATTCCCAAAGAGAAAAGTGGATAAAAACTGGTTTGATCCTTTGATCTGGGCTCCCTCTGAAGTAGCCCATGGCTTGCTGTTCTTTATCTCCAGTGAACTTAACACATGGTATGCACGTGTGCATTCTCAGTCATGTCAGTCATGTCTGACTCTTTGCAACCCTGTGGACTGTAGCCCACCAGGCTCCTCTGTCCATGGGATTCTCCAGGCGAGAATACTGGGGTGGGTTGTCGTGCCCTCCTCCAGGGGATCTTCTGACTCAGGGCGCAGGCACGTGGCAGGAGNATGTCTGACTCTTTGCAACCCTGTGGACTGTAGCCCACCAGGCTCCTCTGTCCATGGGATTCTCCAGGCGAGAATACTGGGGTGGGTTGTCATGCCCTCCTCCAGGGGATCTTCTGACTTAGGGCGCAGGCACGTGGCAGGAGCTCCATAAAGCCCCTGAGACGTGGTCTCACTGAAGCTCACACTGCAACAACTTTACACTGAAGCAGTGGAACCCTGCAAGTCTCCTACCAAGAAGCCCCTTGGGGATTACCAGTTTCCAGTAAAAATCCATTTAGGCACACCTTGGCAGTCCCTCAACCGCACCCAGCAAACAAGTAAAAAGAAATTCACCATAATGAATTTCTTCATGAGCTACATGACCTTGAACCCATTATAATCCCTGTCATTCTCATTTTCCCTCAAGTTAAAATGGGCATTAAACTCCATTTGTGGCTCTAAAACACAGAGATTCTTTACATAAAGGACCTAAAATCCCAAATCACAAACACAAAAACAGCAGTAGAAGAGACATCAGAGCTCTTGTCCACATCCTTTATTTTTATTAATGAAGAAATTGAAGCCTAAAGAGATGAAAGGACTAATTTAAGGTCATATTCCTGGTGGTTCCTCCCTTACCTCTCAGAAATACTATTGGCATCAAGTAACATTAGTCCCACTTGATGGTGTCAAGTCCTGTCTGAAAGTTCCCATACATGGGTGCTACAGTGGGTCATTCTGTCCCTCACGTTCCCATTTTTCTAAGGCCTACATTGTACCAGGGGAAAAAATTAATGGGGTTTAGTCCAAAAGAATTCCAGAAGCAGAGAATTTTGGTTTCTCTTTGGAACAGTTTTATTTAAGCTCAGAAGAAATTTTTAAACCATTGTTTGGAGAATAAAACAAAACTATGCCCTCAGACCTTGAATCCCAGACAGAGAGTCACATAAGCAAACAATAACATCATAAGATGCATTCTATGCACATTAAAATATGAGTAAGTGTTTTTATATCATAAAAGAGAAAACAGCTCTCAGCCTGGAGAGGCCAGGGAGTGCTTCAGCAACAACAGGACATCTCAGCTGGGATTTCAAGTACGGGGTCAGGGCCAGAACATTGCACACAGAGAGAAGCGTGTGCAAAGTCCTCAAGGTAGGTGAGGGCATGACACGTTCAAGGTTGTGGAAGTGGAGAACACTATAGTGTTCAATATAGACAAAGAGAAGAGTAATGCTAAATAAAATGAGAGAGACAGAAAAAGCCAGATCGCACAGGCCCCTAAGGGCCGTGAAAGGGAATCGGGGCTTTATCCTTAAAGCTACAGCAAGTCCTTAAAGAGTTTTAAGCAAAAGAGACAAACAGCCAAGTTCAAGTTTCTTTAAATGACTCTGGCTGCAAACAAATTATTAATAGAAGGGGAAAGAAGCAATACAGAAAGACAGCTGGGTCTATTGCAAGAGTCCAGGTGACAGAAGATCGTGGTTTGGTGGGGACAGGGATAGGGTAACGGGGAGATGGAGGGAAGTGGCTAATCAGAGAGGCCCTTAGGAGGTGAAGGCAAGGTAACTTGCAAATGGATTGGATAAGCAAGCGAGGGAAAAGGAAGTAGCAAGGATGCATTCTAGAGTTCCATGTATACACATGGCTAGATGGTCTGCTCCTAGAGAGTAACCCTCACGAGGGCTGGGCTCTGTTACATTGAGATTTATATGTCATTATAATAGGGATGTCATGTGGGCAGCTGGCGATATGGGTCTGAGGCCCCAAGGCATCTGAGCTGTAAATGTTGAAAAAAGATTCCTCAGAGAGTAATCAACTAAAGCCTTGGTGCTGTTTAAGATCACCCAGAGAAAAGAGCATGGAAGAAGACAATGGAATCTAAGAAAGCCAACATTTGAACAAGTAAATTCCTGCCCCCTGCCATGAGAAGAGCATGCTTCTTCAACAGGATCCGGAAACGAAAAGATACAATGAGCAGAACCTCCAATGTATACCAGTGTAGCCCAGCAAAGTAACAGTTAGTTCAGCCCTCAGGGAACATGAGCAAGAAATAATGTATGTGATTTTTAACCACGGAGTTTTGCATTCTATTTGTTACTGCAGCAAAATCTGACTAATATACTTGCCCACAGTGAGATTTTTTTAAAACTAAATCTGGTTATTTCCTATCGTAAAAGGAAGCAAAGGTACTCTGTCTAAAACATATTATACACCTGGCACTCATAAGCTATTTAGAGACATTCTCTCATTTGACTCCTTGAGACAATTATTTGCATCATTTTATACGAGCAAACTGAGACTCAGATAAGTCAATTATATTTCTCAAGACCACAAAACTAGCAAATAGTATAAATGCAACAAAACTTCATTTAACTGATCCCAAAACCTATGCAGTCTCCTATTAAAGGCTTTGCTAGAAATCAAATGTAGATCTCCTACATGGGAAACAAGAAAAAAACCAGTGAACCATCAGATCAGAGTCAACTTTAGACTACATTCATAAACATGGGTAGCTGTACTGCTATTGAATAAGCCCAGAGTAAGCAGTGAGAGGACATTTGCAACTCTGGATCTGAAATATCACATCGCCACAACCTCCACCTTTCTCTCACCAGTTCTCACCTTTCTCAATCGTAGTTGATCAGAACTGTAAGGTGGAATTTAGTGCTCAAGTCAGGTTGCACCAAAAATTGGAAATAAAAGTTGCTTTTTATCTCCGTCTCTACAGCCATGTAAAACAGGTGACTTTTGTAATACCTCACTGTGATCACCCCTTATGAACTCATGTTGGTTTTCTCATCTAATCCTTGTTGAATCTCAAGGCAGAATTAAATCTTTAACATATTAAGTAAGCAAGATATAGTAATCACTTATCAGTATCCATTTTTCCATTGAAGAGTTATGTGCCTCACCCAGGATTTATCGTTGCCTTGTAGATCCCCTAATGAGAGTTGGTGGGGGCAGACGGGGTGGTTCGTGTAGAGAGAAGGCAGAGGGTTGGAAGTTAGACAAGCCTAGGTTTCAGTTTGAGGGTTTACATCCGGCTCTACCTCTTCCTAACTTGTAACCTTGGAAACTTGACTTTAACTCCCTGAGCATCAGTCTCCTAGGTGCAAAGTGTGGATGAAAATGCTAATTCAGTAAGCTGTCCGAACAGAGAAAGACAAATACCAATTGATATCACTTATATGTGGAATCTAAAAAAATACCACCAAGTAGTGAATATAACAGAAAAGAAGCAGACTCACAGATACAGAGAACAAACCAGCGGCTGCCAGTGGTGGGGTGGAGGGGGGGCCCGTATAGGGATGGGAGGATGGGAGGCACACATTGTTGGGTGTAAGATAGGCTCAAGGATCTATTGTACAAAATGGGGGGAAACAGCCAGTTTAAAAAAAAATTGCAAATGGAAAATAACCTTTTAAATTGCATAAAAACTTGTAATTTCTTAAATAAAATTTTTAAGTTGTTTGAGGGTCAAATGAGGTTCCCTTCTTCACTGTGGTTCACTGGCCTCTGCCTTGAACTGCAAACAGACTCAGTGGCCAGGATGAGAACCCTTTAAAAGCATAGGGGTTACACAGTGCTATATATCCATCATCATTATCACAGGCACCAATGATGTCAAGCACCAAATAGTGAACACCCACTAACCCCAATGTTTTTCCAAGTCCTTTCCACACACTGTCTCTAATCCTCACAACCTTGAAGCAAAATAAATTACATTAATACTCATCTTAGAGAGCAATAAGCTGAGAGGTTAAAAGGAGGGTTGGGCCTCCTGATCCCCCGGCTAGTCTCTTTCCCACTGATCGCCCTCCTGCTCTCAGCTGCTAAGCTATGCTCCTCTCTCCATTGTTTTCCATGAGACCTCTGGGGAGAAAAAAACATGAACAAACAAATTTCCCTAGCAGGACCGCTATCAAAAAGTATTGATTATAAGACTTGCACACTAAAAGCTGTGAATTATTACCGAGAGAAATTAAAGACGATCTAAATAAGTGAGACATTCTATATTCATGGCTTAGAAAACTTAATATTGTTCAATTGGCAATTGAATCAATTGATCAATAAGTTCCACAACACACACACACACAGAAATCCCAACGGGCTTTTTGCAGAAATTGACTAGCTAATATTTACACAGAAATACAAAGAGCCCAACATAGCCAAAACAACTTGGAAAAAAGAACACAGTTGGGTGGCTTACACTTTCTAATCGCAAATTTTATCATTAAGCTACCATAATCAAGGCAATGTGGTACTGACCATAAAGATAAACATAAATAAATGGAATGAAACTGAAAGTCCAGAAATAACCCCTTATATTTATGGTCAATTGATTTTCAACAGAGGCACCAAGGCAATTCAAAGGGGAAAAAAAGACTTCTTTAAAATGGTAATGGAGTAATTGGAAACTTTCATGCTAAAAGATTAGCTTAGATTCCTACTCACACAATACCTAAAATTAATTCAAAATTAATCAAATGCCAAATGATTTAACTCAAATTAAATCAAAATTAATCAAACAGAGCTAAAACTATAAAAGTTTTAGAAGAAAACTTAAAATCTCCTAAAATCTAGGAGAAATACTTCATGATCTTGAGGATGCATGCAAAAATTTCTTAAATAAGACACCAAAAGCACAATACAAAAAAAAAATGATAAAGTGGATTTTAGCAAAATTAAACACTTTTGAGCTTCACACCATCAAGAAAGTAAGAAGACAAGCTACAGAATCAGAGAAAATGTTTATAAATCATATTTCCAATTAGGAACTTGTATCTAGAATGTATAAAGAACTATTACAACTAAATAATAAGTCAAACAAACCAACTTAAATGTCAGCAAAATATTTGAAGAGACATGTAGCCAAAGAAGATACATGAATGACAAATAAATACATGAAAAGATGCTCAACATCTTTCATCATTAGGTACATTCAGACTAAACCATAATGAGATACCACAGTGTTAGGAAAGATGAGGAGAAACTGTAACCTTCATGAATTTGGGGTGGAAATATAAAATGGTACAGTCACTTTGGAACACGGTTTGCAGTTTCTTAAAAAGCTAAACATAAATTTGCCATGTAATCTAAGAGCTCCACTCCAAGCTGTTTACCCAAGAGCAATGACAGCGTGTCCACGCAAAATGGACTAATGATCATAGCAGCAGTAGTCATAACAGAAAGTGGAAACAGTCCAGTGGCCATCAGTAGGTAAATGGATGAATAAAATGTGGCACATCCATACAATGCAATGCTATTTAGCAATGAAAAAGGAACCAATGATACCTGCTGCAACACGGACGAAGCTCAGAAATATTTGCTAAGTGAAAAAAGCAAGACACAAAAGAACTGCACATTGTAGACTCTTTTTACATGAAATGTCCAGAAAAGGCAAAACTACAGAGATGGACGCAGCTTTGTGGTTCCCTGAATCTGGGATGGGTATAGAAACTGACTGTAAATAGGCACAAAAGATCTTTTAGGGGTAATAAAAATATTCTAAAGCGGAATTGTGGAAATGTTGCATAGCCCTGTAAATTTACTGAAACTCATTGAACAGATGAAGTTTACGTTATGTAAATTATACTTCAACAAATCTGGGTGTTTTTAAAGTCTTAATTGCTTCCTCTGCAAAATATCTCTGACAAGGTGAAGGAGGAAGCCTGGGGGAGTCTGCTCCCTGGCCTTGCTCCTTCCTCTTCTCTAGGAAAGACCTCTGAGCCCCTCTGACTCCGTGCTAACAGCTGTTTCCCCAGAAGCCCAGAGCAGCTGTGCCCAACTCCTCTACCTCAGTAACTCTTAACTGCCCCAGTTCAGGCCTCTGGCAGCAAAGCTCACCTTGCAGAAATACTGTAAGAGTTATAAATACTTTAGGTCCTCAGGGAGCCCTGTCACTTCCCCACTGTGGCATCAGTGACCCAGGGCAAGGAAAATTCTATTTCTAGGCACACTGTCTGTGGGCAGCCTCCAGACAATAAACTGTCTCTTTCAGGGCATGGTTTGGCCACTTAAGACACATGCTCCCTTAAAAGCTGATTCCCCGTGCCAATTGCAGCCCACTCCAGAAAAACAGGATGAACGCATGAAATTTAAATGAAAGCCCATTTAGCAAATGAGGGGCTGTGGAGTGCTTCCAGGTGGGACTAGTGGTAAAGTATCCACCTGCCAGTGCAGGAGACTTAAGAGAGGCGGGTTTGATCCCTGGATCCAGAAGATCCCCTGGAGGACGGCATGGCAACCCACACCAGGATTCCTGCCTGGAGAATCCCATGGACCGAGGAGTCTGGCAGGCCACAGTCCACAGAGTCGCAAAGAGTCGAACACGACTAAAGCAAGTTAGCACACACACACGGGGTTGTGGACCTGGTTTTAGATCCGTGTAACCTTCTCAACCTGGGCTGCATAATAAAACTATAAAACACCCGGTACGCTTTTCAAATGTATTAGTGGAGAAGAAAGTTCCTAAATGTATTATTACTGCCAATTAAAATATATATTATTTTATCAAAGTAATATGAATTGGTAACAAAATAAACTTATAGAATCTCAAAAGAAAGAACCCCACCTGGTAAGGTTTTTAAAAATACTGTACCTGTGTGTCCCTCAAAGAGACTTGTAGTTAACTGGCCAAGAATATGACCTGAACATCAGTATTTTTAAAGCTCTCCAGCGATTCTGCTGTGCATCCAGGGCTAAGAGTCACCAGGTTCAGAAGGAGATGGGTGTCAAAACAAGTTTTCCATTAGTTACTCATTGAAACCTTAAAATGCATTTCTCTCTGAATAAGCACCTCTTCACATCTAGTAAGAGCAGCAGCTGGATTGAGCTAGCTGAATCTGGACCCAGGGATGTTGTCACTTCTGGTATAGATGCTGCCAGTTCATCTCTGTTTATCCCAAATGAGTTCATGTTGAGTGTATTGATCTATACATCCTTAACCATGACACTTGAAAACAGGGCTAATGTTACTAATGTAACTAGTGGAGAGAGGCTAAAAGAAAAAGACAGTCTTTATTATCAGTATTCAAGGACTTTTCTAGACACCAGGGACCAAGAATAAAGCCAATTAGGACCTAGTGCAATACTAACACAATATTAAATATTAAAGGCAATCAAGCATTCACCTCAGACATGAGTGATCATGAGAATTTAGGACAGAGTTCCCTGCTGGTTTGAGCAGACAGAAAAAAAAAAGCTTTGTGGATGAAGAAGAGCTCCAGCTGGCCTTGGGAGATGGACAGAATTTGAATTGGGGAAGTGGAAAAAAAGTAAAAATAATTACCAATAACAATAATTGCAATAGCATTTTATCATAAATCAGCACTCTCATTCATGCATCATTTTATATAAACCTCACAACTACCTAATGGTTCTCATTTTACAGGTGAGGAAATGGGGGATTTGAGGTTTAAAATGTTTTCCCAAGCTCAGTCAGCAAGCAGAATTTGAACCCATGCAACTTAACTTCAGAATCCAGGTGCCTGGGCCAAGGCAGGGAGACAGAAAGGAATCCCACCTTGTGTGATATTATGCAAGGAATCCACTAAGCTGAGAAGAGAAAACAACTTAACCACAATGAGTCCGGGTCACCCACACAGCCTTCCCATCCAATGAACAAAAAGAGGGAAACTTGGAAACTAAGCCAGCTACAATGAGGAGAACTGAACGAAAAGCAAACAAAAACAGGAGGTTCAAGAGGGAAGGGACATATGTATATCATATCTGATTCATGTTAGTGTTTGACAGAAAACAAAATTCTGTAAAGCAATTATCCTTCAATTTAAAAAAATAAATTTTTTAAAAATGGNAGCCAGCTACAATGAGGAGAACTGAACGAAAAGCAAACAAAAACAGGAGGTTCAAGAGGGAAGGGACATATGTATATCATATCTGATTCATGTTAGTGTTTGACAGAAAACAAAATTCTGTAAAGCAATTATCCTTCAATTTAAAAAAATAAATTTTTTAAAAATGGGATTTCCTTTCTTTAGGAGCCCAAGATGAGAAAAGCATCTGAATAGGTGAGCATGACTAGGGAAGCACAGGTCTGTAGATTTCTAAGAGGCGATGTTTCAACAGAGGCTGGGAGAAATGCCGAGGACCGAAACTGGAAAGGAATCGCTAAGCATTAGTCTACGTTCTACCCATCTAGGACCCTGCAGGAGCACGTGAAAGGCAGAAGAGCAGAGAGGCTAGGAGGAAAAAGAACACAAAGACAACATGAAAAGGTAAAGCAAATGGCTGAGCATGCCTACCTTGACTGAATTAAAGTTTTCAAACTGCCTATTTGTAATCATCTGGTCCTATCACTTCATGGGAAATAGACGGAGAAACAGTGGAAACAGTGTCAGATTTTATTTTGGGGGGCTCCAAAATCACTGCAGATGGTGACTGC
>SJYV01027661.1:1294-13192 GCA_006410875.1 Neotragus pygmaeus
ACTGAACTGAAGTGAACTGAAAGTTCTAGAATATGGTTATTTTTCCTCCAATTTCCACAGGTTAGAGCCTAATAAATATAGCATAATGTGACAGGCAGACATAACAGCATAAAATAGAAATCTCACATTTCTTTGGTGCTATTCAAAGACCTTGGAACTTGCACACTGCAGGCAAACTCTCTGGAGCTGGAGAAACGCCAAAAGCAGCACCATCCTCAGAGGCCACACCCACAGCACCAGAAAGTCTGGCTAAGGGAGGAGCCACTGGACTTCAACCTGTCCACTTGATCCAATGCCAAATACTCTAAGACAACTAAAAGCCTTCAGTGCCTGTATCCACAAAACAGGATTTGCAGAGTCAAGACAAGAACTCACTTAATCAACTTGGGAACCCTAAACCTTCTCTACCCTATACAATGAAATGTAAGATAATTCGATCTCTGTTACCTGAAGCATTTCTACCTTTCTGAACATTCATCTGTTTTACTCTGTAGTAGGCAGAATAATGGGCTTCCCCCAGTGGGTCAGCAGTAAAAAATCTGCCTGCAATGCAGGAAACACAGGAGATGCGGGTTTGATCCCTGGATCAGGAAGATTCCTTGGAGGAAACCATGGCAACCTATTCCAGTATTCTTGCCTGGAGAATCCCATGAACAGAGGAGCCCAGTGGGCTCCGAGTAAGATAATATACTTGTACTATTTTAACCCATAGTCCATGGAGTAACAAAGAGTCAGACACAACTGAGCATGCATGCAGGCAGAATAATAGCCCTCAGATAGGTCCATGCCCTAATTCCGGGAACCTGTGAATATACAACCTCACATGCACAGAGGGACTTTGAAGATATGATTGAATTAGGACCATGGGATGGGGAGAGCGTCTTGAATTACCTAGATATGCCAAAGCTTATTACATGGGTCCTTAAAGTCAAAGAACACTTCCTGGCTCAGTTCAGAGGAACGACTATGGGTGAAAGACACATGGAGATGCAAGGCTGTTGGCTTTGAAAATGGAGGAAGGGGACTCTAAAATTCTCTCCAGAATTCTCTCCTTTCTGCCAGAAAGGAACACAGTTCTTTAGACCAGTGAGATCTCTATAGAACCTAACCTGCAGAACTGTAAGATAATATACTTGTACTATTTTAATCCACAAAGTTTGTGATAACTTGTTATAGCAGCAAACAAGAAATGAATACATCGTCATCATTGCTGTTCAATATGCATAACACTTTAGCAGTATTTTGTTTTAAATCTCAATATTTGACCATTTCTTACCTACTGCTTAATATGCATCTCTATACAGACATAAAAATTAGATTTGGTACTAGAACAAATATGCTCAAAATCCCTCCAACAGTGCAAAACAATATATTTTTTAAAATGTCTATTTAGCTTCTTTCTTTAGTTTGTTAGCAGAGATCACTTATATAAGGAGTTTCTTTGCATAACTGAAACCAGTAATTATGTATGAAGCAAAAATGCTTGTACAGAAGAGTGAAAATGACAAATAACTTCTTTAAAGGTGTGTAAAGACATAGCAGTCCTCCATGTATCCTTAGGGCACTCTGGATACCAGATTGCTGGAAGATGCCACTAGTCTTTTGTGAGCCAAGGGCAGGATACCAAGGAATACAATGAAGAATTGCCTCATTCAACACACAGCAACTCCCACTGAGAAATCCGCTTGAATTAATTTGAAACATTTAAGTACATTCATTAGTATGAAAGAAATCAACACCAAATCAGATAAGAGAACACGAAGTACTTGTTTTAAAAGTTTTCATTATTAATAGTATTTGATAGAAAGTAGGGATGGCTCAGCCCTCACCTGAAAGATATTAAATACTTCAAACAAAATCTCATTATGGGGTAGCAAAAGCTATGCATGGTCTTAAAAGCACAAAACACACGTAGACCTTCTTTCTAATAATCTCTAAACCAGAAATTCTCAATCCTGACTATATATTATAATCACCCAGGAGCTCCTAAAAACTACAGATATTCAGACCCCTACCCTGAGGGATTCTGATTCAACTGGTCAGTACTTTCAAACACATCCCTGAAGATTCCGATGTGCACCCAGGACTGAGAACCACTGTTGTGTACCATCAATGAGCAGTCTACTGGACACACCCATCTGGATGTGGCCACCCCACAGATTTGAATCTGTTCCTCTCTTCCTGTATCTGTAGCCCAGTGATCACCACCACTGAATTTCCCAAAAGAGAAACTTGGTAGTTTTTCTAGATCTCCTCCACTCCTTCATCTCTATTCAGCAATTCTTACATATCCAGCCCATCATTCCCAATCCAAGATATATACTGGTCTCCCTTGCATGAGGCTTCTCTCTACTTCTTCTCCTAAGAAGGTTCTGACACTAGTAAATACTAAATATTGGCTGAATGAGTAAATGGATGAATGGCTACCTTCAGTAAACTAAGGTTAAAAGTAGGTTTTATTTTTTTATTTGCATTTTGCTCTAGCCAGTAATAGTTATGTAAATAAACAATCAAAAATCCAACAGCCATATTTAAGCCATTGCCATATGATCCAGTGGGGAAAGAAGAGAAGTAGGTAGGGGTACAAAGAAACAATACTGGTCATGAGTCAATAACTACGAAAACTGAGTGACAGGGATATGGAGGTTCACTATGCTATCCTCTCTATTTGGGTATATGCTTGAAATTTATCATAAGGAAGTTAAATTTTAAAATAGGGGGGAAGTCCACATCAGGACGAGGAAAGGTGGAACTATGTTTTGGTTGGAGAGGGTGAATACATTATCACCTGCCTCGGCAATATGGTGACCTTAGCGCTTCTTTTGTGGCTCAGCTAGTAAAGAATCTGCCTGCAAAGGGGGAGACTTGGGTTCAATCCCTGGGTTGGGAAGATCCCCTGGAGAAAGGAAAGGCTACCCACTCCAGTACTCTGGCCTCCAGAATGCCATGGATGTATCCATGGTGTTGCAAAGAGACGGACACAGCTGAGTAACTTTCCCTTTTTTCAAGTCTATAGCTAGATTCAAATGACTTTCATCAGTTTCAAAAGCCAGGTCAGTTTCTTCAAGAAGAAACCCCACCATTATTAAATNTCCTTTAAATCACTCTTGGTTTAAGGCACGTGTACACAGTCAAGGACAGGCTTGTTTCCACTTTGAGGCCTGTCTCTAAGAGTTCTAGGAAAATTGCACCAGAGGTACGAACACAAAGATCCTCTTTTCTATATCTAACTCTTTTTCCCATCCCCTGACACACACACATGGGTTCTCTCAGGTGCAGCGCATTTTCTGATTTAGTAGTGCTGCCTGGACTCTCTGCCTTTCAACTAGGTTGAATTGCATGCTCTCGCAAAGCCACAAGGGTTGACCCTTGCTAGTTCCTGCTCTAACATAAAGGGAAGGTAAATCTAGATCCCTCTAACCACATCCGTCTACTGGTGAACATCCTGCAGGAACCCTGAACCTGAAAATGATCTTTGCTGTTCTGACCCCAACTGAATACTAAGTCTTGGAGGCCTCCCCGAGAGACTCAGCAGGTTGGAAGGGCTCCTTAAGCAATAACTATTTTCACAAGGCATCATTGGAAGGGGTTGCTCTGATGACTGATGATGATGCACTGCCTGCCAGATGCTCTCTTAGGTGCTCTTCAAATGGGTTATCTCCTTTAATCCCCACAACAACCTGATGAGGGAAGTTCTGCTATCTCTATTCTTTAGATGATGAAACTGGCAGTCAAAGATGTTTAGAAACAAGCTCAACTGGAAAGTCAGTGACAGAGCTGGAATCTGGACAGAAGTTCAGCCAGCTCAAAAGTTCATATTCTGAATCACCATATTGCATTGCTTTATATGTATATAAATGTATTTCCATATGGTTCATTAGTGTAATTCATTCCAAACATATAAAACCATCACCCCATGACAGTCTCAGAGTANCAGAGCTGGAATCTGGACAGAAGTTCAGCCAGCTCAAAAGTTCATATTCTGAATCACCATATTGCATTGCTTTATATGTATATAAATGTATTTCCATATGGTTCATTAGTGTAATTCATTCCAAACATATAAAACCATCACCCCATGACAGTCTCAGAGTATATTGGGACCACAGAAATACAGTCCTGCAACCAAAGGTGAAGCCCAAATAGGTTGCATCCTTTTAAAAAAAAATTAAGATATCACTGATATATAACATTATATTAGCTTCAGGTATACAACACAATGATTTGGTATTTGCATATACTATGAAATGTACTTCATGATCTTTACATGCATTTTTTTCAAACATCATGGAGGAATTTCCTAGACAATCGCTATGTTTCCTAGAATCTCCCTCTTACCTCCAAGCCATTTTCTTCGTATGCTGTTCCTGTACTTCTCCAAGATTTCCCCCCAAATCTCCTTCCCCAGACACAAAGAGAACTAAAGACAGCCGCCGTTCCCAGCACACTCTTCCCAAAGTGGCTCATGTTTAACCTGCTTTTAAGGAAATGATGTGATGTAGTTAAAACAGTTAAATTTTCGTAGGTCTTATTACTGCCTAAAACATCATGATTTTAGAAGATGGAATCAAATTAGTTCAATTATTCCTATGGCTTTGTGGAAAAACACCATGGAACCCCTAATATCTTATTGCTATCATCATTTTAAAATAATTGGTGAAAACTGCCCAGGCCATCAGGACCCACAGTACAGAATGAAGGTTGGAAGGAGGAGATCCACGCTGAGGGCTTTCCTTAACGTCTCATCAAGGAAGCACGAGGCTAGGCCTCAGCTGTAGGTGACCCTAATGTGACCTTGACCTGACGCCCAAGTGAAAGCCCAGACTCAGGCCCACCATGGGGCACAGTTCTAGGGGAAGGACTCTCGCTCTTCGGAGTTGATCGGTGCACACCCTGTACACGGCAGCACAGATTCACAAATAAATGATGATTTTTAGAGACACCTTTTCCTCTTATGACAAAACAGAGCCGTCAATGTGGCTGTAAAAATAGATTCAGGGGCTACAGAAGTTAGTTGAGAAACAGTATACATAATTCAAGCCCAGAAGAGCCGCAGAAAAACATACACCCAGGCTCCCGCCACGTGGCCCCTCCCCCAGGACACCAGTCCCCCACGGCCGTTTATGGTTGGGACCAGATGCTGTAAATGAGGGGTATGCAATGACTCCAGCTGTCCCCCACCACCTACCCCACGATGTGCAATTTTAATTTATAATTGTGAGTGAGTTATATCTGTGCTCAGAGTGAAGCAGGAAGGGGCCATAGTTGAGGGTGGTTAGAGTGGGGTGAAGGGACTTAGATAAATAGTTTCCAAAAGATATGGTGAAAAATGCCAGACCAAAATTGAAGAGACTATAGGGGCACGCCCTTCCCTGCCACCCAGCCACACGGTCCCATCCCCCTGAGGATGAGGGCCGCTGTGGGCCACNTTAAGAACAGGGTTTTCCCTACCCTTCTCCAGTCTAATTTACTCTGACATCTGTCTTTCATTATCCTCAATGGGTGCCACCAGTTAATCATGTTTGGTGCCATAGGGATACATTTTGTTAAGGTAGTCATCTCAAAGGGTCTCGAAATTCAGGTTTTTAGAAAAAAAGTAGGGGGCAAAGTGGGGAGGAGAGCAGGGGGAGTTTTGGTGAGAAATCTGATCTTTAACAATCATTAAGGAGAGTCTTTTCTTTCCCCTTTAAATTCCCTTCAGCAATCAACATTGCTAAAGACTATAAATGTTTCTTCTTGAACATTTCATGTTAAATGCTTTCACCTATAGGCTTACTTAAGATGTTTTTTTTTTCCTTTCAAAGTTCTGGTTAGATTTAAGATCCTAGAAGAAAATATTTCAGAATTCTTACCTCTTCAGTTCCCAAAGCCTGAGGCTCACTGGCAGATCTGGCTGTTGAGAAAACAGAGATGAAAGTGTTTTATTTAAAAAAAGGAGCGACAACATGATACATAAATGCTGAACAAGCAAATAAATGTTTCCGTAAATAGGGTTTGGTGGTGATGGCTAAATAGTTTGAAGGGCAGTGGGGTTCACAGGTTTACATTTCTGAGCCAAGAAACATTTTGTTAACTCTTTTTCTTTGACGAAACAGATTTGTGAAAATATGAGTTCCTTTCTTTGCAGACATCCCCAGCCTACAAGAAAACACGAAAGTCAGCCTGGAGAACCTAGAGCAAGCAGAGTTCTTGGTGAGAGGCTGTGTACAGGTGAGGTGAAACAAACTTTCCTCCTGACCTAACTCGACTAGCTCCCAGCAGGACCAACGTGCAGATATGCTCTTTTGTCAGGTACTAGGGACAGAGGTGGGGCTCCATTTGTGTGCATCTATTGGAGAAGGAAATGGCAACCTGGCAACCCACTCCAATGTTCTTGCCTGGAGAATCCCAGGGACGGGGGAGCCTGGTGGGCTGCCGTCTATGGGGTCGCACAGAGTCGGACACAACTGAAGTGACTTAGCAGCAGCAGCAGCCCTTTAAGAGGGTAGACTGAATAAGTTTATGGTTAAAAAACATCTTTAGCATCCAAAGCAAAAGGCTATTTAGAAGTAGAAACACGGACTTTCCTAGAGGTCCAGTGATTAAGAATCTGCCTTCTAACACAGGGAACACTGGTATGATTCCTGGTCCAGGAAGATCCCACACGCTGCATAGCAATTAAGCCTGTGAGCCACAACTATGGAGCCTGTGCTCTAGAGACCCAGAACCACACTACTGAGCCCACACACCTAGAGCCTGTGCTCCGCAACAAGAGAAGCCACCACGGTGAGAAGCCCACTCAGGGCAACTAGAGAAAGCCCATGCACAGCAATGAAGACCCAGCACAGCCAAAATAATACTAAATAAAGAGGTAGAAATATCTATACCCCTA
The DNA here is from genome assembly GCA_006410875.1 of Neotragus pygmaeus. Taxonomy (NCBI): domain Eukaryota; kingdom Metazoa; phylum Chordata; class Mammalia; order Artiodactyla; family Bovidae; genus Neotragus; species Neotragus pygmaeus. The sequence goes on from SJYV01027661.1 coordinate 8,166, forward strand.
GCCACTAATGACCTTTGAAGATGTTCAGCAGAGTTGGCCTAATTTTGCCGAGTGCGAGTGTGATTCATATCAGAGAAAGTTCCTATGTAGAGGAGCTTTTTTACTTCTAAAAAGATATCGAGCAGTCAGCTCAAAGGGAACTACCTAAGCCTCAAGGAATGCTCTATCATTCCTATTTTGTTATGTCTCAGAATTAAGAGGTATTTGGCATCTAGAGTATTATGACTGAGGGTGGAAATCACTTTCACGTTGGGTCCTAAGTCCAAATGAACATCAATGTCTCTAGAGATTGCCCACTGTTTGAGACTGACATGTGTGCTAAAATCTCAGCTCAAGTGCTCATATTCCCAGATGACTATAAGGGACCATATGTTTTTAAGTGAGCCAACGTTATTAGAAAACTATTATTTCATGATTAATGACAGCAAAGGAAACAAAAACAAGCCAAGGGCAAAAAACAACCTATTTCCAGAGAATAAACCCTAGGGACAACAATGATTAGTGGGACTTGCAAAATTAGCCTTGAAGGGAGCTCTTAGTATAGCACTCTCATAAGCTATTGTGAAGTGAAAGTCACTTAGTCGTGTCCAACTCTTTGTGACCCCATGGACTATACAGTCCATGGACTTCTCTAGGCCAGAGTCCTGGAGTGGGTAGCCTTTTCCCCTCCAGGGGATCTTCCCGCATTGCAGGCAGATTCTTTACCAGCTGAGCCACAAGGGAAGCCTATACACTATTGGGGGAGCATAAACTGGCACAATCTCTCTGGAAAGTAGTTGGGCACTATATTAAGATCTCAAATATGTTCTCAGCCATTGTCTTAGTGAGGTCACTCCTTAATGTGATCCCCCAAATGCTAAATATACACAAGTAATTATTACCAAGGTGTTAGAAATAGCCTAAATATTAATAATACAAGCTATTAAGTAAAACAACAAAAAAACTACACACAATCGAACTTGGAAAGAATAAATACTAAAGATTTAAATGTTGAGGAAAATACATATGAAATAAACTTATGTGAAAAGAATACAAAATTATATATGTAGTATAAACTCAGCTAATTTTCTAATATTTATATTATATATACATTTTCTAATATTTTCTTTAGTATTTTTCATATATAATATTCTCCTAGTATAACATATGTAATATTTCCTAGTAAATATTATACATAACATCTTTCTGATACATATTTTTCTAGAAAAAGATTGGAAGGATCACATCAAAATGTTAACAGTGTATTGTCCTTTATGCCCAGAAAATGTAAGTACTAGAAATTGCTAGATATGACTCAATATCTGCTTCCCTCCATTCTAAGCTAGACACATTTAAGTCAACAGTAAGTGCTTTTCCCACCTTTCCTTGTGGCTAGGTATGTGGTCATGTGACAAAGTTCAAGGGGAAGGCTGCAAAAGTGATCCATGCAACTTCTGGGTCATGCCCTCCCCTTTCCAACTTCCTTCCTTCCTACTGGTTACAGTGAGGTTGTTATGGCAAGAAGTCACTTTAGACCACAAAGCAAGGAAAACATGATAGGAATGATGTAACAGTACAACAGAAGGAGCCTGGGTCCCTGGGAGATCTTGTCAAGGAGAGTTATCTTACCAGCCCTGGACCACACACTTCTGGGCTGTTATGTGAAAGACAAATAACTTCTAACTTTTGTCAGTCACTGTGATCAGGTCTCTGTCACATGTAGTTCAACCAACAACTTGATTAATGGAAAGGGTCGGTCTTAGGTTATTTTTCACACTTTAAGTATTTTCGGAATTTTCAATGAATTCCTTTCATCATCTGAAAAAAAGTTTAAGCATTGTTTACTAATCTTAAAAAAAATTAAGATAGCATAGAATCAAGTTTGGATAACATGTGCCTTCTTCCTATATATGAAAAGAGGAATGAAATCTACAGTTTTGAGAAATAGTTATTACACCATATGCCAGGGCAAAATCACATACAAACTCCCTGCATTTGTATCACCCTTTAATCACACCCCATGGCACTTCATTTCAAGCTTTTTAAAAAATAGTTTTAATAAAGAAAAGTTCTAGAAATAAAGTCTGCATAAGGCATACTCTAAAAAATCTCTGTGCTGTGCTTCGTCACTCAGTCGTGTCTGACTCTTTGAGACCCCATGGACTGTAGCCCGCCAGGCTCCTCTGTCCAAGGGGATTCTCCAGGCAAGAATACTGGAGTGGGGTGCCATGCCCCTCCTCCAGGGGATCTTCACAACCCAGGGATCAAACCCAGGTTAAAAAAAAAACAAATCTCTAGGTCAATGTATTATACTTTTCCATTTAAGAGGATGCTGAAGCTTCTTAAATTTTAAAATATTCTTGAAAACCAGTATTGTATGTGTACCAACTTATACCTTTAATTTACAGTGTTGTTTGTCCTCCATATAGAATCATAATGAATCATTCCTCAGTAATCCCACTTTGTTGACTGTTCATCAAAAAAACAAAAAAAACATGTATGCTAATTTTACTTTCCCCTGGAGGAATAAGTTTTGGCAGAGTTCACATAACCTCCTTGGTCACCTTTGTGACCCAGAGGCCTGTATTATAAGATGACTGTACCAGACGAAGGAGTCATATTCCCTCCATAAAATAAGAGAAAAGAGACCTGTTCTACTTGGGAACCAGATCTGAAACAATGGCCTCACGAAAACCCATCTCTAACTGTATCAGAATAAAGCACTAAGGATCCTTTAAATCTGCAATAATATTACGCCAGTGGCATTTGGCACCTTTTAGAGGCTCATTAAAGCCCTGTGCATCTGCACACCAGACACTTCCCTGGTAGACCTTAGAGACTTACATGTAATTATATAGCAGATAAGGGACCTATTTCCCCCATCTTCCCAAGAGTATGCCAAATGGTCCTTTTCTCCCCTGTGAATCATAACACCTAACACTAGTATGATTAACTTATATTCAGTAACAAAGGGAGAATTCCAGAGTTTCTTCACTTCCTTCTCAGGATGACTGAGCCAGCATGTTCTTGAGAAACCCTTACACTTTCTCTCACAATAGTCAAATTGAAGCTGATAGTCAAAGCTCTGAATTCTCAGTTTCTCTCCCCCTCTTCCCTTTACAGGAACATAAGCAACCCAACTCCACAGGCCTGATAACCATGGTAACAACATGCGCTGTGATTATGAGTGTGTTTGTTTTTTAAAATGACTCACAGATTGTTCCCCTAGAAGCCCCAGACAAACAGGTTTCTGGCTGGTTTATAAGATCTATCCAAAGTTTCTTACAAATTTCTTGCTCTTTGTAGCACAACTGGTGTGATGGAGAGAGAGTCATCAAATCAATATGTCCTTTTCTTTAAGGATGAAAAAAATCCCTCTTGATTCCTTAAACACTCCAAGATTAATCAATTTAAAATTCAGGTTAATAATGAAATTAAGTTGAGTTTGTACACTAGAGATAATGAATCTGTTCCTAATTTAAATAATTAAGGTATTTCATAATGCAGTTTTAGAGATCCAAATGTAATAATCAGATGAAAAAATCAGTAGTAAAAAATATCAAATAGCTTACATCTGTGTGTACATGTAAAATGCTTTAAAAGAATAAATGTCTTTTTTTATTAAAATGAATTTTCTTTTCCTTAACACTGTCTAATCATAACAATGTAACTTGATTCTAGGGTAAATGTAAGTCTTAGTACAGAGATGTTTTTAAACAAGATCTAAGATAAAGGTTCCTTTTTTAAAAAGCAAATATGAGAGAGTCCAACATTTGGAAGAACTGTAGATTACTTCCATCCATTTATCAATACATGTTATTTAAGACCCTCTATGTACTTAGCACTGTTGTTTATAACTGAACATTGCAATAGAGCTTAGGGAAGACCATTTTCCAACTGGAGACAAAGGCCACAGGCATGGTTTAATCCCTTATCTTCTCTTCAAAGATCCTCTGTGTCACAAAGCACCATTCTGGATGAGCTTTAAGTCAGAGGAACCATGACCCAGTGATCACATCGGGTCTAGAATTCACAGTCCTGACTTGGGCGTCACAGATGACTCTCTTCAAAGAAAAACAGATGTTGGTAATCTGATTTTCCTCTGTTTGAAATGGAAATAAACCCTATTTTAAAAGAGATTTAAATAAATTTTATACATATCTATTTAAATTAAAATATGAAGTATCCTAAGGCTTACTTATGGTATAATCTACCACACACACACACACACACACACACTAGTCATTAAAAATTAATTTCTCCAAAGTGCTACATTTTTATGTACTGTTACCAATAATATTTTTTTCTCTAGAGTTTGAAGGGATAACCAGACTGTACTGGCTAGGATAGATTAGGTTATACTGTCATAACTAACAACCCTCAAACCCTTTAAGAAAGAAAAACTCATTTCTCCTCTGTCTACATGTCCATTGTAGGTCAGTGGAGAGACCATTTCTGTTGTCTTTATTCTAAGAACCAGGCTTAAGGGCTCAGCCACTGTTTTTGTGCTTCTAGCACTGTCAATTGCCAAGGAATGTACTCACATCCTGGTTCTTTTAAGCTTTTTTCTAGAGGTGACAAACATCACTTCTGCTCATGTTTCACTGGCCAGTGCAAGACACATGGCTATATTGAACTAAAGTAGACAGAGATGTGTGTCTATCATAAGTTGGGAAGAAAAACTGGAAATATTTATGACTAAGTACATGCATTGGTGAACAAATAACGCAAGCTTGAGACTATCACTTAAAGTCAAAACACTAACATCTGACTATGCCAGGGAAGAAGGCTTCCTTGGGTGATTCTTTACTCTTAAGTTCTGAGCACCTATGGCTCTTACTGGATCATAATCATTTCTGCTAAAACCTGCTAAGAACCCCAAAGCTAGAATAAAAGATACTCGCCTCCATCTTTGTGGTAACAATAATAATAAAATAATAATTTTATTCCTGTGGTAACAGAAATAAAAATAACAATAATAATAGCTACAATTCTGAATAGTTAATTACTATTTGTCAGGCACTATGCTGAAGCTGAAACTCCAGTAC
>SJYV01027662.1:0-10901 GCA_006410875.1 Neotragus pygmaeus
CTGCCATAAGGGTGGTGTCATCTGCATATCTGAGGTGACTGATATTTCTCCTGACAATCTTGATTCCAGTTTATGTTTCTTCCAGCCCAGCATTTCTCATGATGTACTCTGCATATAATTTAAATAAGCAGGATGACAGTATAGAGCCTTGACGTACTCCTTTTCCTATTTGGAACCAGTCTGTTGTTCCATAGTGTGGCTGAAACGTCAACTTACAGCCATCGTGTATGGATGTGAGAGTTTGACTATAAAGAAACCTGAGTGCTGATGAATTGATGCTTTTGAACTGTTGTGTTGGAGGAGACTCTGGAAAGTCCCTTGGACTGCAAGGAGATCCAACACTCAGTCCTAAAAGAAATCAGTCCTGAATATTCATTGGAAGGACTGATGTNACTATAAAGAAACCTGAGTGCTGATGAATTGATGCTTTTGAACTGTTGTGTTGGAGGAGACTCTGGAAAGTCCCTTGGACTGCAAGGAGATCCAACACTCAGTCCTAAAAGAAATCAGTCCTGAATATTCATTGGAAGGACTGATGTTGAAGCTGAAACTTCAATACTTTGGCCACTTAGTGGGAAGAATTGACTCATTGGAAAAGACCCTGATGATTGAAGGCAGGAGGAGAAGGGTACAACAGAGGATGAGATGGTTGGTTAACATCACCGACTGGACGGACATGAGTTTGAGCACGCTCCAGTAATTGGTGATGGACGGGGAAGTCTGGCGTGCTGCAGTCCTTGGGGTCACAAGAGTCAGACACGCCTGAGCGCCTGAACTGAACTGAACAGCCATGACCTCCCAGTTCCCCCACTCTTCTCACAGTTGTCCTGTCTCCAGGAAACCCAAAGTCTAACTAGAAGCAAGTGTCCTTCCTTCCCAATACAGCATTGCTTTCACATCCCTTTCTGCCTTTGTGCCTGATGTTCCCTCTTCATTGTTCATTTAATTTCTAAACTACCTAGGTGTCATCAGTATATGAGAAACCACACAAATTTGGAGTGAACAATCAGATAAGTTTTGATGTATGATTACATCTATTAAATGATTATTTAAAAATAATAATTGCTTAAAATAGTAACTTGAGAGATAACATATAAATAATATAACATTAAAATAATTGCAAACTCACAGAAGATTTGCAATACTATTGCCCAGAACTTCTCTGCTTTTCCCCGCCAGTTTCTCCAGTTGTCAGTCTTTTTTCCCCCGTTTTTTCAAATTGCTCCTTCTCTCACTATATATATATACATATACACACACACATATATATATATTATTTTTAGATTATTTTCCCATATAGAATATTGAATAGAGTTCCATATGTTATACAGTAGACCCTTATTAGTTATCTATTTTATACATACTAGTGCATATATGTTAAAATAATTTTCCTAATTCATTAACTTCCCTCCATGTTTACACATTGGTAACTATAAATTTGATTTAGAGATCTGTGATCCAGTTTCTGGTTTGTAAATAAGTCCGTTTGCATCACATTTCACATGTGAGTGATATCATGTAATATTTGTCTTTCTCTGTCTGACTTATTTCACTCAGTATGATAGTTTCTAAGTCCATCCACATTGCAGAAAATGGCATTATTTCATTTTTTTTAAGCTAAGTAAAATTCCATTGTATATATGTACCACATCTTCTTTATCTATTTCTCTGTTGATGAATATTTAAGTTGCTTCCATGTCTTTGTTATGGTAAATAGTGCTGCACTTGAACAGTGGAGTGCACATTAAAAATTTTTTTTCAAGATATAAACCTAGGAGTGGTGTTGCAGACCATACATCAGTTCTGTTTTCAGATTTTTAAGGAATCTCCTTACTGTTCTCCATAATAGTTGTATCAATTTACACTCCCACCAACAATGTAGGAGGGTTCCCTTTCTCCACACCCTCTCCAGCCTTTATTGTTTGTAAATTGTTTGATGATGGCCATTCTGGCTGGTGTGAGGTGAGACCTGACTGTAGTTTTGATTTGCATTTCTTTAATAACTAGATATAGTGCATCATTTCACTTGCTTTTGGGCCATCTGTATGTCTTCTTTGGAGAAATGCCTGTTTAGATCTTCTGCCTATTTTTATTTTTATTTTTTGATATTGACCTTCATGAGCTGTTTGTATGTTTTAGAGATTAATCCCTTGACAGTTTCATTGTTTGTAAATGTTTTCTGTCATTCTGAAGGTTGTCTTTTGTTTTTGGTTTCCTTTCCTGTACAAAAGCTTTTAAGTTTTCTTAGGGCCCAGTTGTTTATTTTTGTTTTATGTTCATCACTTTAGGTGGTAAATCAAAAAAATTACTGCTATAACTTATGTCGAGAGTATTCTACCTATGTTTTCCACTGAGAGTTTTAAAGCATTCATCCTTACATTTAGATCTTTAATTCATTTTGAGTTTATTTTTCTGTATGGTGTTAGGGACTGTTTAATTTCATTCTTTTATATGTAGGTGTCCAGTTTTCCCTGCACCATTTACTTAGGAGATGGACTTTTTCACCATTGTATATTCTTGCCTCCTTTGTCATGGATTATTGACCACAGATATGTGAATTTATCTCTTCAATTTCTATCCTGTTCCATTGATGTGTATTTCTGTTTTTGTGCCAGTACCATGCTATTTTGATGACTGTAGCTTCTTAGTATAGTCTCATGTCAGAGAGCTAGGTTCCTCCAGTTTAGTTTTAGTTTCTCAAGATTGCTCGGACTATTCAAGGTCTTTATTTCTAAACAAATTGCAAAATTTTTGTCCTATTTCTGTGTAAAACATCATTGATACTTGGATAGAGATTGCATTGAATCTACAGATTTCCTTGGGTAGTATTGTCATTTTGACAATGCTGATTCTTGCAGTCTAAGATGATGACATATCTCCACATCTCTGTCATCTTCAATTTCTTTCATCAGCATCTTATAGTTTTCAAAGTACAGGTGGCTTGCCTCCTTCAGTAGGTTTATTCCTAGGTATTTAATTCTTTTTGATGCAATGGTAAATGGAATTATTTCCTTAATTTCTTGATCTTTCTGGTTTTTAAGGGAAGGGAGTTAGAGAAGGCAAGGTTCAGAAAAAGAGTGAGACTGGCACTTTACAGGAAGAGATCACCTTTGGTGAGGTGAGAAGGGGCAGCAGTCAGATTAGTGGGCTGCTGTGCTAAGTCAAGAAGAGAGTAGGTATTTATAGAAAACATATCCGTGCAGAGATACATTGTTTTGAGGAGGTCTGTTTTTCCTCATGATTATTTTTCATTAGTTAGCTTTCAACAACTGGGACAAGGAATTCCTGAGACCACCTGAGTAATCAGTCTTAACGTCCATTCTTTTCTTTGGGGGAGAAAGTTCTTTACTCTGTATAGAATGGTGGGGAGGACCTGGAGCAGAGTTTTAACTCCAAACTATTTTGAGCCATGTAGCTTTCCTTTACTGGTAGTGTATAGAAATGCAAGAAATTTCTGTGTGTTAATTCTGTACCCTGCAAATTTATCAAATTCATTGATGAATTTTAGTAGTTTTCTAGTAGCATCTTTAGGATTTTCTATGCATAGTATCATGTCATCTGCAAATGGTAACAGCTTTACTTTTTTTTTTCCCAATTCTTTTTTATTTCTTTTTCAGCTCTCACCACTTTTATTCAGCATAGCTTTGGAAGTCCTAGCCAAGGCAATCAGAAAATAAAAAGAAATAAAAGGAATTCAAATTAGAAATGAAGAAATAATATGACTCTTATTTTAATTTTTCCCCTTTATCTATGAGATCTCTTTGCTTTAGTTACAATTCCACCACAGGAGTGTAGCATTCAGAGTGTAGCACAGAATATGTTTAATAGTTATAACTTGCTATAAATGAATTATGTAGAGAAAAATCATCTTATCACCAACTTTATCTAATTTCAGTTAAATTTCATACTTTAAATATTGTTTGATTCTTTTTAATATCTTGTTGGTGCTTCAGAGATCACTATAGGGAATGTATATGCTATAACTTGATAGGATATTTAAATATAATTTCATTTATATATGAGGGCAATGAATACTCAAATAAAAATAAAATGCTTACTGGAAATTCTTCTAGTTAGCTTATATAAATTTCTCTAAACTTTTATCATTCTTATATTTTTGTGAAACATTCTACAAGGGAAAAATGATTCAAAACAAATTATAGAATTCCTAAGGAGGTTAAAATTTTGCTTTTCACAAAACACACTTTTTCTAATGTTTATAACATTAATACATCAAACAAGTTTTTAATAAACTTATCTGGAATCCTGGAAAAACAATTAAACCTCATATGATTTATAGCTTGAGGCCCAGAAAATATGTCACAACTATTCTACTAGAAAGTAAAAAACAGATACTATGAACCACAAATTTTATTTACAAGGAAGGTAGATTTATTCATGGATATTAAGATGACCATACTAGAAGAAAAAATAATGGACACAATATCATAGTTGCAATGACTTTTCAGAGATATATCAGAAATAGTTTCATTCAAATCAAGCTAAAACAATTATTAAGTAATCAATAATTTTTGTATCTTATTACATAATTTTAGTATTAGTAAATCTTACTACTAAGAAAGACTCCAATTCCATTTCTGTAAGTTCTAAAACTTCCATACCTTTCTGAGAATTCTCTAAGGGAGTGTGTGCTGCTGCTAAGTCACTTCAGTTGTGTCCGACTCTGTGCGACCCCATAGACGGCAGCCCACCAGGCTCCTCTGTCCATGGGATTCTCCAGGCAAGAACACTGGATTGCAGGGAGTGCTTATGCTCTCGTGATTATCTTGGATTCTGTGCTCTTATTCATGTGTTTAATTTATAGCTCATTTCAGCATCAGGTAATGCTATCCATTTCTTGCCTATCAACTTTGCCAAAAAAAAAAGCGCTCAGACTGTTTAGTAACTAATAAGCAAACAAATAATCTAATAAAATACCCATCAAGCCTTTGTGTTCCATATCACAGGCTTTTGCTGTAGTGGAAAGCGGTCAATCCTCCAACTTCAGTGGTTTATAAAAATAAAGTTATTTTTACTTCATGCTGAATGCCCATATCAGGTTAGCTACAGCTCTATTCGACACCCTCCTTTTTTCCCAGACACAAGCTGCCAGAATAGCTCCTATCAAGAATATTTCAAAAGGCAGAAGGGAAAAGAGCTGAGTGAAGCACATCTTGGTTTATGTAACTTCTAGGTAGAAATGATTCATTATTTTGCTCATATTGCATTGTCCAAAGCTAACCCTGTCAGCTGTTCATACCTGAGTTCTACAGGGTTGGAAAATATGATCCTCCTGTATGGAAGGGCACTGAATAAGTGAGAACAAGTAACCCACACTTCAATGAGGAAGGGTCCTAGGGAGAAGCTATCTTAACAAGCAAATAATTTAGCTGTGCCTATGCTACTCCACATTATGTTTCAAACTCTCCTCCTCTTATTGACTTCTCTATTTCTTCCCATTCAAATTCTCTTTTCATTCTATCTGTAGCTTTTTCCCCTCAATTATTCAATAGAATACGTTGTGAACTATTTAGTGAGAGTGGTTCTATGCTTAGTTGAGTACATGGGATTTTCTGCTTACTGTTAAACATTACATATATAGGAAGAAATGTGAAAATATAATTGCAAAGGAATTTTATTATAGTCCAAAGGAAGAAATGCAAAATATATTTGAACATCTGTCTATTTCTACTGTAATTCTACTAAAATTTATACTTTAAAAATGATAATTTTTAAATGATATAAAAATATATATGATTATAAAAATATATATGTGATAATTCTAAATTGGTTAGCCATTTTTAAATGTTTAAGATGTTCCTGACTTCAACATCACACATATGTAAAATCTTAAAATATAATTTTTCATGTAAATTGGTTTGTTTTCACCTTTTTAATAATTGCATGATGATTGGTTGATTTGGTTGATCTTAGCACTTATATATTCTGCAGCTAAGTAAATAATATGGAATATGATATGTATTATTTGACATGGGCTAAAAGGAAAACTGGAGTACTAATAAGGAAAACTTTAGCACTAATGAATAACACCTTCAGAGTCATAGAGCAATAGTAATATTTCCAGTTTAAATCTTACATATGTTTTACGTTTACACAAAATGAAAAGAAAGAATACAAAAATCAGTCCCAGAAATTTGTTCTTTCCTTGATTATTTGTATTATCACAATTCTGAACTATGTTGACATCAATCATTTATGTGAGTCCATCATCAAAAAGATCCTCTAACAGGAGGGCAAGAATCTATATCAATGTATCCATATGTATGTGTGGATGTTCATATGTGTTTATATGTATCCATATCTACCTATCAATATCTGTATCTCTCTATCTCTACATCCATATCGGTTTAAATCTGGAAAAAAAAATGAAACCAAAATCAGAACTGCAGTCATGGCAAATATGAAGTCGAAATTAATGGACAAAATATTTTTATACTTCAATCCATGTCAAATCGGCGGGGGGAAGTGCATCTGTAAATAATTGGTTGACAGTTTCTGTTTAAATTTTTATTACCAGGCCAGCTTTTTCTGTTGACTTCTTTCTGAATGCTGGGGTTTATTTATGCTGCACAGCACTCTATGATGAATGCAAAACTGGAATGCCTGGGGGAAATCAACTGTCAAACTGAATTCAGACATTATAGTTTCTGTGATGTCAAAAAAGTCAGGACTGTCACACCCAGACACTTGTAAGTTTGCAAAACATGTTTTTGCTGCTTTTTCTTCTTAGGTTTTAACCGTTTTCAAATGCTGAAGTACACACACAGTACCCTCTCAGCTGTACTAGTTTTGTATGCAGTGGGGTTGTGGGAAGGGATTAAGGCCATTGGATTTTGTGTGTTGTATGTTTACTTGTATCCATAGGGCAGTAATGGAAGAAAATCACAAAGAACAAGGATTTTATATCACCTTCAAATATTGTCCTGCTGTGCATTCTTCTTCCCAGTACACAGCACAGAGGGATGAACGCCCCGGTTTCCCAAAAGCATTTTGCAAATTTATTGTTGCTTTAAACAATATTTTAAGAAGAAAGTACTTAAAATTCTGGATGCTATCTAGATGAAAATATAAGCAAAATATACATGGAGAAAAGAAAAACAAAAGATCTAATCATACTAAAATTGAACTTTTATTCATCAGTTTGAACAGAATGGTTTTTCTGCTTTCTACTTGTTTTCCACATTTGTGAAGAAGCAACCAAATGCACATCCTATAATCTTATTTATTTTTATATATACATATATAAACATCTTAGATTATATATAGCATAAGCATGNACACACACACATATATAGATAATAGGGAAAGTTTCAGATATAATACTCCTTAATCCCTAAATACTTTTACTGTGTATTTCCTGAGAACAAGGGTATTCTCCTAAAAACTACAATAAATTTATAAAGTACAGAAAATTAATCATTGATTCAGGTTTGTTTTCCAATAGATAATCTAGACTCCAGTGTCTCCAACTGTCTCCTGAGTGTCTATACTTTATAGCAATATTTTTTTCTCATTGATCCAAGTCCAGTATCAGGTGCATCTAATTGTCGCATTTCTTTCATCTTCTTTCATCTGAACCTTTTTTGGTTCCTCAACTTTTCTTGGTCTTTCATGACATTGAACATTTTAAAGTGTTTTTAATTTTTTATTATAAAACTTTATAATGAATACAAACATTGAGAGAATTCAACAATGAACGTTAATATGTTTATCACTTAAATTCAACAGCTCTCAAAATTTTAAGAACACTTTTGATAACATTTGGACCCATCTGGACAATCCAGGATAAACTCCCTATTTTAAGTTCAGCTAGTTAGCAAACAATCCCATCTGCAATCTTAATTCCTCTTTGTCATATAACCTAGGACTTCCCTGGTGGCTCAGATGGTGAAGCGTCTGTCTACAATGCGGGAGATCCAGGTTCAATCCCTGAGTCTGGAAGATCCCCTAGAGAAGGAAATGGCAATCCACTCCAGTACTGGGCCTGGAAAATCCCATGGACAGAGGAGCCTGGTACGCTACAGTCCATGGGGTGGCAAAGAGTCGGACACGACTGAGTGACTTCACTTTCACTTTCATGTAAGCTAGTGTGTTCACAGGGTTTGAGAATTACAATGTGGGCCTCTTGGACGAAGGTCGTTATGCTACTTATCCATGACTCAGAGACTCGGTAGGTTCTGATACTGTGCTTTTTTTTAATTTCTAGAGTCACCCCCAAACTCATTATTGAAACATAGACACCAAATAGGTATGGCTAGCAAGGAATGGCTAGCAATAGGTATGCCTATTTGTTTCTTCATATGTTTAGAATGATTTTATTAAGAGAGATAGTAGGAAGCTTTCCTGATATCATTTATGTTTTAAATTTATTTTCTTTAGCTAATGCTTCTGTAATTTAGCTGCAGATGATACATAAATTTATTTCTTTGAAATATTCATAGACTGTTAATCTTGCAAATGTAAGGAGTTATATGTATATTGATAAATCCTAACATTTGAAAGAATTGGTAGAAAGACAGGATGGTTTACTTGAAATAGGGTCATTCTTATTTTTTTGTTCACATCTATCACGTTTCTATAAGATAGAACAAACTTGTAATTGTAAAGTATTTAGACTGATTCCACAAACCACATGGGGCAAAGTAGTGTGTTTCTAAACGTTTCCGAAGTCTCCAGGGCAATATAAGGAGTTTCATTTCATTTCATTTTAAATTTCAAAATGAAGCTTTTATTTCTGATTATGAAAGCTACAGCACATTTTTGTGTGAGTGTATGTGAAACCTACAAAAAAAATGGAGATAATGTAGGAGAATGAAGGGAAGTAGAGCTGATTCCTCATCCAATTTAGATATAATGTTTGGTATTTTTCTTTTTTACTTCTCTACTGAACTACTTAAAGAAGAGTAACTTCCCATGTCAAGTTGATGTTCCCTTAATGGGTATTTAGTATTCTGAGATATGGGTGCAGCATAGATTATAGCAATTCTCTGTTAATGGACATTTCAGTTTTCCCTCATAAATCGTAAAACAGAGCTGTGATGAGCTCTTTGGACTTTTTTTTTTTTTTTTTTGGCTGCACCAGATGGCTTGAAGAATCTTAGTTCCCTGACCAGGGACCAAACTCGTGTTCCCTGCAGTGGAAGTGAGTAGCCCTAACCACTGTATTGCCAGGGAAGTCTGTCATATGAGCTTTTAAAATACAATAATGCTGCTGTTTTCTCAGGCTAAATTCCTAAAAGTGGGCTTACCTGGCAAAGGGTTGTTTTTTAAATTTCAATATACTCAGGGTATCTTCTAAATACGGTGCTATTTTAAAGTCTCAGCAAAAGTAATATCATTGTCTGATTCCCAATACTCTTTCTAGTGATTTACTACCTTTTAGCTTGCCTGGAAAATCCATGGACAGAGGAGCCTGATGGGCTGCAGTCCCTGGGGTCCTTAAGAGTTGGACACAACTGAGCGACTTCACTTTCACTTTTCACTTTCATGTGTTGGAGAAGGAAACGGCAGTCCACTCCACTGTTCTTTCCTGGAGAATCCCAGGGAGGGGGGAGCCTGGTGGGCTGCCGTCTATGGGGTTGCACAGAGTCGGACACGACTGAAGCGACTTAGCAGCATCAAGAGATATTTTACTGCAGTGTCTGATCTGGAAGAAAATGATCTCACATCAAAATAGCCATAAACTTCTGCTAATTTATGTTATAGAAACCTAGGGGAATAAGACTGGGGAACAATTCTAAATGGTCTATATCAAGGAAGAGAGAAAATAGTGTTGGATGAATCTGCATTTATTTATATGAATGCAGTTATCGAAACCGCTTCATGGATCACAGCCTTGTCACGGCAAAGGGGCTTGCATGAACTCAATGGAGCTATGAGCCAGTCATTCAGGACTGCTCATGATGGACAGGTCACAGTGAGCGTTCTGACAAGACTTGGTCCGCTGGAGAAGGAAATGGCAACCTGATGCTTTTGAACCGTAATGTTGGAGAAAACCCTTGAGCGTCCCTTGGACTGCAAGGAGATCTATCCAGTCCATCCTAAAAGAAATCAACCCTGAATATTCATTGGAAGGATTGTTGCTGAAACTACTTTAGCCAGCTGGCTCATTAGAAAAGACCCAGATGCTGGGAAAGATTGAAGGCAAAAGGAAAAGTGAATGGCAGATGATGACANCCAGTCCATCCTAAAAGAAATCAACCCTGAATATTCATTGGAAGGATTGTTGCTGAAACTACTTTAGCCAGCTGGCTCATTAGAAAAGACCCAGATGCTGGGAAAGATTGAAGGCAAAAGGAAAAGTGAATGGCAGATGATGACATGGTTGGATAACATCACTGACTCAGTGGACATGACTTTGAGCAAACTCTGGGAGATAGTGGAGGATAGAGGAGCCTGGTGTGCTGCAGTCCATGGGGTTGCAAAGAGTCAACATGACTGAGTGACTGACACTTTCACGTTCATAACCCAGTGTGGGATGTGAGAAGTACTGGGCACTTCAAGATAATGGGCTTGTCTCCCCTGAGCTCTCTGATTATTTCTTGACAATCTAGGGTTCACAGCTTCAGTGTTACAGACAATAATAATGTCCTGGGAAATAGGCAAGAAATAAGATATGAAGAACCTGGGTTTCTGAATGCTTGAACAGAGCAGAATCAGCCACTGACTGAGAATTCTGACTTGCACGAGACAGAAACAAAATATTTTGTTTGAGTCATTACTTTTAATCTTTTTTTGGATTTGTTTTTAGCAGATGTTGTAAATAGAATTATGTCCATTTCCCCAATTCATTTGTTGAAATCCTAGCCCTCAATATTTCAGAATGTGACCTTATTTGGAAAGAAGACTGTTGCAGATATAAAGGGGCTTCCCTGATGGCT
>SJYV01027663.1:0-14650 GCA_006410875.1 Neotragus pygmaeus
CACATACATACATGACCACTGGAAAAACCATAGCTTTGACTAGACAAACCTTTGTTGGCAAAGTAATGTATCTGCTTTTTAATATGCTATCTAGGCTGTTCATAACTTTCCTTACTTTACACTCACTCAGTTAACTATATTTTTAAGGGAAAATGTGTGTTGGTAACAGTGTGGAGAAATAGGAACCATCATACGCTGCTGGTAGGATGTAAATGTTGTACCCTCTTTGGAAAACAGTATGGCACATCTGCAAATGATTAAAACAAGTGTAACCATACAACTATACAATTTCACTACTAGGTATACCCCAGAGAAATGATAACATAGGTTCGCACAGAAACTTACATACTAATGTTTACAGCAGTTTTATTCATATTAGCCAATAGATGGAAACAACCCAAATGGCCATCAAAAATGAAGGGGTCAACAATTTGTTATATATACATACAATGGAATATTATTCAACCATAACAAAGAATGAAGTACTGACATATGCTACAACTTTGATAAACCTCAAANTTTATTCATATTAGCCAATAGATGGAAACAACCCAAATGGCCATCAAAAATGAAGGGGTCAACAATTTGTTATATATACATACAATGGAATATTATTCAACCATAACAAAGAATGAAGTACTGACATATGCTACAACTTTGATAAACCTCAAAAAACATTATACTAAAGTAGCGAAACACAAAGGGTTACATAATGCATGATTCTTTTTCTATGTAATATACAATATAGGAAAATCCATAGAGACAGAAAGTAGATTAGTAGCTGCCAGCAGTTGAGGTGGAGAGAGGAAGTGAAGAACAATTACTTAAAGAAAACAGCGTGTTCTGCTGGGGTGACAAAAAAGTTTTGACACTAGTGAGAAGTGGTGGATGCAACAACATTATGAATGCACTAAGTGCCATTAAAGTGTACACTTTCAAATTATTGATTAATTGTATTTACATGAATTTCACAGCAATTTTTTAAAAGAAGATTGCAAAGGGAATGTTAATTTGCTCAAGAGAACTACTGTCTTCAAGGGACCTAGTCTATTAGCTTTTGTTGAACTAAAGACAAGTGAGTTTTCCACACTCTTTAAAGCAGACTTGGGATTTGGCTTGAGAGGTAATGAACTAAAGAGGAAATAACACAAGACTCGAGAGGAATGTTCTTGATTACTTGCTGTACATTTTGGAAAAGAATAAAATGAAATACTGTTTTCCATTTTTTTTTAATGTAACAAGAGAAACAAGGGTAGCAGCTTAATTAAGAAGCCAATCAAAAATCAATAAGAACATCACTCATCATCAGAGAAATGCAAATCAAAACCACAATGAGGTACCATTTCACACCAGTCAGAATNCAGTCTGTTGTTCCATGTCCAGTTCTAACTGTTGCTTCCTGACCTGCATACAGATTTCTCAAGAGGATTGACATTAATTCTTCAATAAATGTTTGATAGAATTTACCTGTGATGTCATGTAGTCCTGGGCTTTTCTTTGTTTGGAGATTTTTGATTACTGACTCAATCTCCTTACTCATTATTGGTCTATTGAGATTTCTATTTCTTCACGATTCAGTATTGGTAGGTGGTATAATTCTAGCAATTTAGTCACTTCTTCTAGGTTGGTCAGTTTGTTGTATATACTTATTCATGGTAGTCTCTTATGGGCTTTCATATTTCTGTAATATCCGGTTGTAGTTGTCTCCTCTCTCATGTATTATGAGTCTTCTCTTTTCCTTGGCAAGTCTACCTAGAGGTTTGTCAATTTTTTTTAAGCCAACTCTTAGTTTTGTTTTCCTTTTTCATTGTTTTTCTATTCTCTGTTTCACTTATTTCTGCCTCGTTATCTCTTTCCTTCCACTAACTCTGGGCTTAGTTTTTTCATCTTTTCCTAGTTCCTTCAGGTATAAAGGTAGGTAGTTTATTTGAGATCTTTCTTTTTATCGTATGCTTTTATTGCTATCAACTTCCATATATACATTTATAAATATATATAAAATTTATATATAAATTTCAGAACTGCTTATATTATAAAATTTCAGAACATATATAAAATTTCGGAAGTGCTTTTGCTATATGCCACATAAGTTTGGTATGCTGTGTTTCCATTTTTGTTTGCTTCAAGATATTTTCTTTATTTCCCTTTGATTTTTCCTTGGACCCTTTGGTTGTTCAGCAGTGTGTTAATTTCTATGAATTGTGAATTTTTCAGTTTTCCTCTTGTTACTGATTTCTAGTTTCATACCACTGTAGTCAGAAAAGTTACTTGGTATGTTTTCAGTCTTTTACATTTGCTAAGACTTGTTTTTTGACATAATATATGACCTCGTTTGGAAATTGTTGCATGCAGGTTTGAGAAAAATGTGTATCCTGCTAATACTGGGTGGAAAGTCCTATGTCTGCTAGGTCCACTTGGCCTACAGTATAGCCTAAATCCAGTGTTTTCTCATCGATTTTCTGACTGGATGATCTAAAGTCTCCCACTATTATTGTATTGTTGTCTATTTCTCCTTTCAGATCTATTATATTTGATTGAAAATTTTAGGTGCTCTGATGTTGGGTGCATATACATTTACAACTGTTATATTCTTATGCTGAATTGCCACTTGACCTTTATATAAAGACTTTCTTTGTTTCTTGTTACAGTTTTTGACTTAGTCTGTTGTGTCTAATAAGTATAGCTTACCCCTTTCGTCTTGGTTTCTCTTCGCATAGACTATCTTTTTCCATTCCTTCACTTTGAGTTTATGTGTATCCCTAAAGCTGAAGTGAGTCTCTTGTTGGGAGCACGTAGCTGTGTCTTGCTTTGGTTTGCTTGTTTTTTAATCTATTCAGTCATTCGGTCTTTTGTTTTGAGAATTTAACCCACTTACATTAAAGTAATTGTTGATAAGTAAGGACTTATTGAAGTCATCTTGTTAATTAATTTCTGACTTTTTTTATAATTCCTTTCTTCTTCTCTTCCTGTCTTCTTTTGTGAATTGATGATTTTCTGAAGTGGCATACTTTGATTCTCTTCTCTTCAGTTTATGAATATGTTCACATTGTTTGTATAAAGGTTTTTGTTTTGTGGTTACTGAGGCTTATTTGAAACATAGATACAAATGTATATTTTAAGTTAATAATTTAATTTCAATTACATGCAAAAACTCTGTATTTTTATCCCTCACTTCCACATTTTATATTTTAACATTATAATTTACATCTTTTATATTGTATATCCACTAACAAATTATTATAGTTATAGCTATTTGTAATACTTTGATTCTTTAACCTGTATACTAGAGTTAAGTAGTTAATATACCACCATATTACAGAATTAAAATATTCTGAATTTGACCATATAGCTACCTTTACCAGTGTGTTATATACTTTCACATATTCATATTACTAATTAGTGTCATTTTGCTTCAGCTTAAAGAACTCCTTTCAGCATTTCTCATAAGGCAGATCTAATAGGGATGAACTCTCTCAGCATTTGTTTGGGAAGGTCTTTTTCTTGCCTTCACTTCTGAAAGACAACTTTGCCAAGTAAAGCATTCTTCATGGGTAGTTTTTGTTTTTGTTTTTTTCCTTTCAGCACTTTGAACATATTATTCCACTCTCCTGACCTGCAAAGTTTTTGCTGAGAAATCCACGGATGGCCTCATTGGGATTCTCTTATATGACAGAAATTTTTTCTCTTGCTGTTTTTAAAAATATCTCTTTGTCTTTGCTTTTAGATGGCTTATTACAATGTGTCTTGAAGAAGGTCATTTTGAGGTGACTTAGTAGCTTCATGAACTTAGATTCCCAAATCTCTTTCCAAGGTTTGAGAAGTTCTCAGCTATTGTTTATTAAAAGAATTTTAATAAACCTTCTGCCACTTTCTCCCCCTCTTCTCCTTCTTGGACTTCAGTAACGCATAGATTATTCTCTTACTGAGTCCCATAAGTTTCCTCATTCCTTTTCACTCTTTTTTTCTTTTTGCTCTTCTGATCAGATAATTTCAAATGATCTGTCTTCTGGTTCACTGATTCTCTGTTTTGTGTTCTCTATTGAATTCTTCCATTTAGTCATTGTATTTTTCAGCTCCAAAAGTTTGTTTGGTTCTTTTTATGTTTTCTATTTCTTTGTTGAACTTTTCATTTTGTTCTTGCACTGTTTTTCTGATTTCATTAAATTTTTTTCTTGAGTTATCTTGTAGCTTTCAGATTATCTTTCGGACAATAACTGAATTTTTTTATCATGCAATTCAGGTATCTCATTTCTTTTGAGTCAGCTACTGAAAATTCACTGCATTCCTTTGACGATGTGATGTTTACCCAATTCTTCAAAATCCTCTTGCCTTGCCTAGCTTTCTTCACATTTCCAGATTTTATAGACTGACTTCAGTAAGAAAGACCTTCACCTGCGGTTGGTGGGGAGGGCACACCAGACCTAGTGGAGCAAAGCACCAAGTGTGGGGGACACTTGGTATGGCGGCTCTGGGTCCAGGGGACACTTGATATCTCATTGGCTCAGGCTGCTAGATCCATGACATCAACAACCGTGTGGTCCCTGGTGACAACTACTGCAGTGAGTCCATAATGGTGGCAAGGACCCTTGGGGTCCTCAGTGGGGCCTGTGGGTTCGGCAGCTAGTTACCAGAGCTGGCAGTGGTGGTAGCCAGAACAGGCAGCATGCACATACTTAGCCTCAGGGCCTGTGCAGTGGCAGCGTCCACTTGTCGTTCATGACAAGGGTCAGGCCAGCAGGAGGACCAATTGCAGGCACACGAGCAGCTACCTGAGCCCTGGCTGTTGATATGCACTCCTAGGGCTGTGGGGTCTCACCATGGGGGCACATTGTGGCAGCAGAGGCTGAGGATGGAAATCAAGTCGATGGCAAACATGTGCACAACTGGAGGCTAATCCTGAGTACATGCATACTGGTGGGGGTTAAACATGGTCTAAGCAGGTATTCCACACTTGCCATTCAGTCGCTAAGTCATTTCTTACTCTTTGCAACCCCATGGACTGCAGCATGCCAAGCTTCCCTGTCCTTCACTATCTCCCAGAGTTTACTCACGTCCATGATACCATCCAACCATCTCTTCCTCTGTCGCCCCCTTCTCCTCCTGCCCTCAATCTTTCCCAGCATCAGGATCTTCTCCAATGACTCAGCTCTTTGCATCAGGTGGCCAAAATATTGGAGCTTCAGCTTCAGCATCAGTCCTTCCAATGNTATATATAAATTTCAGAACTGCTTATATTATAAAATTTCAGAACATATATAAAATTTCGGAAGTGCTTTTGCTATATGCCACATAAGTTTGGTATGCTGTGTTTCCATTTTTGTTTGCTTCAAGATATTTTCTTTATTTCCCTTTGATTTTTCCTTGGACCCTTTGGTTGTTCAGCAGTGTGTTAATTTCTATGAATTGTGAATTTTTCAGTTTTCCTCTTGTTACTGATTTCTAGTTTCATACCACTGTAGTCAGAAAAGTTACTTGGTATGTTTTCAGTCTTTTACATTTGCTAAGACTTGTTTTTTGACATAATATATGACCTCGTTTGGAAATTGTTGCATGCAGGTTTGAGAAAAATGTGTATCCTGCTAATACTGGGTGGAAAGTCCTATGTCTGCTAGGTCCACTTGGCCTACAGTATAGCCTAAATCCAGTGTTTTCTCATCGATTTTCTGACTGGATGATCTAAAGTCTCCCACTATTATTGTATTGTTGTCTATTTCTCCTTTCAGATCTATTATATTTGATTGAAAATTTTAGGTGCTCTGATGTTGGGTGCATATACATTTACAACTGTTATATTCTTATGCTGAATTGCCACTTGACCTTTATATAAAGACTTTCTTTGTTTCTTGTTACAGTTTTTGACTTAGTCTGTTGTGTCTAATAAGTATAGCTTACCCCTTTCGTCTTGGTTTCTCTTCGCATAGACTATCTTTTTCCATTCCTTCACTTTGAGTTTATGTGTATCCCTAAAGCTGAAGTGAGTCTCTTGTTGGGAGCACGTAGCTGTGTCTTGCTTTGGTTTGCTTGTTTTTTAATCTATTCAGTCATTCGGTCTTTTGTTTTGAGAATTTAACCCACTTACATTAAAGTAATTGTTGATAAGTAAGGACTTATTGAAGTCATCTTGTTAATTAATTTCTGACTTTTTTTATAATTCCTTTCTTCTTCTCTTCCTGTCTTCTTTTGTGAATTGATGATTTTCTGAAGTGGCATACTTTGATTCTCTTCTCTTCAGTTTATGAATATGTTCACATTGTTTGTATAAAGGTTTTTGTTTTGTGGTTACTGAGGCTTATTTGAAACATAGATACAAATGTATATTTTAAGTTAATAATTTAATTTCAATTACATGCAAAAACTCTGTATTTTTATCCCTCACTTCCACATTTTATATTTTAACATTATAATTTACATCTTTTATATTGTATATCCACTAACAAATTATTATAGTTATAGCTATTTGTAATACTTTGATTCTTTAACCTGTATACTAGAGTTAAGTAGTTAATATACCACCATATTACAGAATTAAAATATTCTGAATTTGACCATATAGCTACCTTTACCAGTGTGTTATATACTTTCACATATTCATATTACTAATTAGTGTCATTTTGCTTCAGCTTAAAGAACTCCTTTCAGCATTTCTCATAAGGCAGATCTAATAGGGATGAACTCTCTCAGCATTTGTTTGGGAAGGTCTTTTTCTTGCCTTCACTTCTGAAAGACAACTTTGCCAAGTAAAGCATTCTTCATGGGTAGTTTTTGTTTTTGTTTTTTTCCTTTCAGCACTTTGAACATATTATTCCACTCTCCTGACCTGCAAAGTTTTTGCTGAGAAATCCACGGATGGCCTCATTGGGATTCTCTTATATGACAGAAATTTTTTCTCTTGCTGTTTTTAAAAATATCTCTTTGTCTTTGCTTTTAGATGGCTTATTACAATGTGTCTTGAAGAAGGTCATTTTGAGGTGACTTAGTAGCTTCATGAACTTAGATTCCCAAATCTCTTTCCAAGGTTTGAGAAGTTCTCAGCTATTGTTTATTAAAAGAATTTTAATAAACCTTCTGCCACTTTCTCCCCCTCTTCTCCTTCTTGGACTTCAGTAACGCATAGATTATTCTCTTACTGAGTCCCATAAGTTTCCTCATTCCTTTTCACTCTTTTTTTCTTTTTGCTCTTCTGATCAGATAATTTCAAATGATCTGTCTTCTGGTTCACTGATTCTCTGTTTTGTGTTCTCTATTGAATTCTTCCATTTAGTCATTGTATTTTTCAGCTCCAAAAGTTTGTTTGGTTCTTTTTATGTTTTCTATTTCTTTGTTGAACTTTTCATTTTGTTCTTGCACTGTTTTTCTGATTTCATTAAATTTTTTTCTTGAGTTATCTTGTAGCTTTCAGATTATCTTTCGGACAATAACTGAATTTTTTTATCATGCAATTCAGGTATCTCATTTCTTTTGAGTCAGCTACTGAAAATTCACTGCATTCCTTTGACGATGTGATGTTTACCCAATTCTTCAAAATCCTCTTGCCTTGCCTAGCTTTCTTCACATTTCCAGATTTTATAGACTGACTTCAGTAAGAAAGACCTTCACCTGCGGTTGGTGGGGAGGGCACACCAGACCTAGTGGAGCAAAGCACCAAGTGTGGGGGACACTTGGTATGGCGGCTCTGGGTCCAGGGGACACTTGATATCTCATTGGCTCAGGCTGCTAGATCCATGACATCAACAACCGTGTGGTCCCTGGTGACAACTACTGCAGTGAGTCCATAATGGTGGCAAGGACCCTTGGGGTCCTCAGTGGGGCCTGTGGGTTCGGCAGCTAGTTACCAGAGCTGGCAGTGGTGGTAGCCAGAACAGGCAGCATGCACATACTTAGCCTCAGGGCCTGTGCAGTGGCAGCGTCCAC
This sequence comes from Neotragus pygmaeus, assembly GCA_006410875.1. Lineage (NCBI taxonomy): Eukaryota > Metazoa > Chordata > Mammalia > Artiodactyla > Bovidae > Neotragus > Neotragus pygmaeus. The sequence continues at coordinate 7,912 of SJYV01027663.1, forward strand.
TTGTCGTTCATGACAAGGGTCAGGCCAGCAGGAGGACCAATTGCAGGCACACGAGCAGCTACCTGAGCCCTGGCTGTTGATATGCACTCCTAGGGCTGTGGGGTCTCACCATGGGGGCACATTGTGGCAGCAGAGGCTGAGGATGGAAATCAAGTCGATGGCAAACATGTGCACAACTGGAGGCTAATCCTGAGTACATGCATACTGGTGGGGGTTAAACATGGTCTAAGCAGGTATTCCACACTTGCCATTCAGTCGCTAAGTCATTTCTTACTCTTTGCAACCCCATGGACTGCAGCATGCCAAGCTTCCCTGTCCTTCACTATCTCCCAGAGTTTACTCACGTCCATGATACCATCCAACCATCTCTTCCTCTGTCGCCCCCTTCTCCTCCTGCCCTCAATCTTTCCCAGCATCAGGATCTTCTCCAATGACTCAGCTCTTTGCATCAGGTGGCCAAAATATTGGAGCTTCAGCTTCAGCATCAGTCCTTCCAATGCAGGGTTGATTTCCTTCAGGATTGACTGGTTTGATCTCCTTGCAGTCTTTGAAAGGGACTTTCAAAGGGATTTTCAAGAGTCTTCCCCAGCACCACGGTTCGAAATTATCAATTCTTTGGGAGCTCAGCCTTCTTTGTGGTGCAACTCTCACATTCGTACATGACTACTGGAAAAACCATAGCTTTGACTAGATGCACCTTTGTCGGCAAAGGGACGCCTCTGCTCTTGAATATGCTGTTTAGCTTTGTCATAGCTTTTCTTCCAAGGAGTAAGCATCTTTTAATCTCATGGCTGCATTCACCATCTGCAGCGATTTGGAGTTCAAGAAAATGAAGTCTGTCACTGTTACCACTTTTTCTCCTTCTGTTTGCTATGAAGTGATGGGACTGAATGCTATGATCTTAGTTTTCTGAATGTTGAGTTTTAAGCCAGGTTTTTCACTCTCTTCTCTCACTCTCATTGAGAGGCTCTTTAGTTCCTCTTCGCTTTCTGCCATTAGAATGGTATCATCTGCATATCTGAGATTGTTGATATTTCTCCCGGCAATCTTGATTCCAGCTTGTGATTCATCCAGCCCAGCGTTTCACATGATGTACTCAGCATAAAAGTTAAATAAGCAGGATGACAAAAATAAAGCCTTGGCATACCTCTTTCCCCGTTTTGAGCCGGTCTGCTCTTCCAAGGCCTTATGTCCTGCACTTATGTAGCTGTAAAGGCCTGGGCCAGCTGCCCATCCTGTGTTGAGGGTGGGGAAGGGGAGGATGGCAGCAGGAGGGCTCGGGTGCCTTGTATCTGTGAATGCAGTTACCCACAGAGCAAAGCCTCAGCAGTAAAACCTGCAGGAGGTCTGCAGCAGCCGTGTTGGCCATTGGTTTCTCTAGCGGTGAAAGCTACTGGGCTCCTCTGCAGAGCAGGCCACTAAGAAACATGGTCACTCCCACTACGCAGCTCATGAGAGTCCCTGTCCTTCTTCCTAGTGGTTTCTGTTCATCTCAGTTTTGCTGGCCTCTAGGTGAAACCAAAGCTGGTCCTGTGTGCATTACCCAAAGAAGCTAGGAAATCTGATGGCTCACACCACTCCTTCTCCCAGTGAGGGAAACATTCCTGCTAGGGATGATAGGATGACACATGCAAAATGAAACCGTCTTCCTTCTCTTCTTGAGCTGTTAATCTCAGGTTTGTTCGTTGGTTTTGTTTTTTGGTTTGGTTTTTTTTTGGTTCCACTGTGTTACTGAAGTTTTTAAGTGGACTCCAGAGCTCTCCTAGGGCTGCTTCTGTTCATGGACAGCTGTTTAATTGTTCATCTTTGCTGAGGGATGGAGGATGGGATCACCTAACACATCTACTTAGTGACTTCACTCAGGAGTTTTAAAAGCTTGAATTAGTTGCTCCGACTTAAGAATCAGAGGGTTCCACATAAATGGACAGATTTCAAGATTCTCTCAGAGCACCAGAAAGGCTGGCACTTCCTGTTTCCCATCAGCTTAGCCGGCAGTGGCCAGAGGTTCCCTCTAGGGTTCTCCTCTTGAGCCTCCAGAGAGAATGCTGCCGCTAAGTCACTTCAGTCGTGTCCGACTCTGTGCAACCCCATAGACGGCAGCCCACCAGGCTCCCCCGTCCCTGGGATTCTCCAGGCAAGAACACTGGAGTGAGTTGCCATTTCCTTCTCCAACGCATGAAAGTGAAAAAAGTGAAGTTGCCCAGTTGTGTTCGACTCTTCGCGACCCCACTGACTGCCGCCTACCGGGCTCCTCTGTCCATAGGATTTTCCAGGCAAGAGTACTGGAGTGGGGTGCCATTGCCTTCTCCACCAGAGAGAATACAGCCCTGCTAATAACTACTTTGGCCTCCAGATGTGAGAGAAGACGTTCCTCTTGTCTTCAGTAATTTCCAGCAGCTGCAGGAAGCTAATACAGGGCCCCAGTGGGCAGAGGGGCGAGGTGGGTGGCCATTCTCTGAGGGCCACAGGATGGGGTGCAGGCGTTGCAGACCCCTAAGGCATCCTGGACTTCTGGGGAAGGGGTCTAGGGCAAACAAGAAGGGCAGGAAGAATGAGAGCCAGACTGAGACACCAAGGTCACCCGTCTGTGTGAAGAGAGAGGAGAAGAGAGACCCATTGGAACCCTGCAGGCCGCCACACTCTGACTCATCCCTGAGTCCTAGGGCCCTTCCAGGTTTGGAGAGGGTGAGCAAATATCTGTGAGATAAGTGAGTAAGTGACCCCGAAACAGCAGGACATGTCTCTGAGAGAAAGACAGATGGTGGGGCGAGGATGCTGCAGGCCATCCCCTTGTCCTGGCACATGGTTGACAGTGTTCACCCCAGCAAACCTCTCCGTATGCTGCCACGGACTCTTCCCATGTCTGCAGTTTGGGGGCACACTGGTGTCTCGAGCCCATCTCACTGATGGAACCCAAGGACACGTGGCAAGGTGGCAGTGGGTGAGTGGTCTGGGAGTTTGGTGTCCTGAGCTCCCAGCACCATTTCTGTCTGACCAGGTGGCCTCAGCCCAGGTGTCGGAGCTCCTGGGCTTTCGGTACACTTGCCTGTAAAGGAGGGAGGGCTGGCCCTCCCCTCACATGGTCGCTGCAGGTACACAGGCAAGCTAGGAGGCACTCAGAATCAGGGCACACATAGGCAGCGCTCTGCAACCCCAGTGGTGTCATCTACCTGCTTGCTTTCCAAAGGAGAAGACAGAGACCAAGGGGCAGGAAGCTCTGCCAGGGACACACGAGGTCCCAGAATCAAACCCTAGACCCCAGATGGAATGAATATCTCCTAGGTGGAGACCCAGGTCTACCCTGCCTTACTAAGGCATGGCATGGAGAAGATCCTCTGGAGCAGGAACTGGCAACCCACTCCAGAATTCTTGCCAGAAAAATCTCATGGACAGAGGAGCCTGGCAGGCTACAGTCCACAGGGTCACAAGGAGCAGACACCACTGGGCCTGCATGCATGAACTGGGGCACTGGGGTCCAGCAGGGCAGCTTCCTCTTCTGGAGGGAAACTCGCACCCCAGAGTCACAGCCACCTGTGCCACAGGCCTAGCTTCCTGGGATCATTCTGGAGGGACCCAGTGTGACGATGACCCAGAACCTGGTCTGATGAGGAGCCAGTCTTCTCTGGCTTGAGAGACTCCAGGACTCTTTGGGGTCCCCCTGACCACGGGGATCGGGTTCTCGTCCCTGGCCAGACCTTTCTAGTTAAAGGTCATGGGGCTGATGAACGGGCACTGGATCTGTTCGATGCTGACCTCTACCTTGCTGTTATCAGAAGCCGAGGTCCAAGTTGGCTAAGCTGCCTGGCAGGGACCCTCCCGAGTGCCCTCTGAAGGGCACTGTCGTGCTCTGAGAGAAATCTGAAGTCTGGTGCCAGTTTACTCAAGTGTCCTCATGCAACCAGAGACGTCTAAACTGACAGTTCTCTCATGGAGAAGTTACATCCCTCCCCAGCATCAGCCCATCTCTGACAGGTACTGAGGAACAAGCGCTGCGGTCACACTGATGTATAAGCTGGGCCTGCCCCAAGAGCAGCAGCTGACCACTCCGAGACCGGTGGATGACCACTGAGCCCAGCGGCCGATCACCCCTCCAGACCACCAGCCAAAGCGCTGCTTGGTAAGGCGCTCCCCACAAGGAGCGTGGGATTCCTTTCACTGCCTGCTCCTCAGGCATTTCAGTATGCATGCTGGGAATAATCTGTCTGAAAAACTGCAAAGGAAAATTGACAAGAGAACAAGGTACAGAACGTGGGGTATGTTTTGCTGAGTCTTCTCCAAGACTTTGATTTTTTTCTGCTGCCAGTGGCAAATATATCTGGTTTTACATGTAATTTTTATTAATAAGAATCAATTTCCTCTCCCCACTTAATNCTTCCTCTTCTGGAGGGAAACTCGCACCCCAGAGTCACAGCCACCTGTGCCACAGGCCTAGCTTCCTGGGATCATTCTGGAGGGACCCAGTGTGACGATGACCCAGAACCTGGTCTGATGAGGAGCCAGTCTTCTCTGGCTTGAGAGACTCCAGGACTCTTTGGGGTCCCCCTGACCACGGGGATCGGGTTCTCATCCCTGGCCAGACCTTTCTAGTTAAAGGTCATGGGGCTGATGAACGGGCACTGGATCTGTTCGATGCTGACCTCTACCTTGCTGTTATCAGAAGCCGAGGTCCAAGTTGGCTAAGCTGCCTGGCAGGGACCCTCCCGAGTGCCCTCTGAAGGGCACTGTCGTGCTCTGAGAGAAATCTGAAGTCTGGTGCCAGTTTACTCAAGTGTCCTCATGCAACCAGAGACGTCTAAACTGACAGTTCTCTCATGGAGAAGTTACATCCCTCCCCAGCATCAGCCCATCTCTGACAGGTACTGAGGAACAAGCGCTGCGGTCACACTGATGTATAAGCTGGGCCTGCCCCAAGAGCAGCAGCTGACCACTCCGAGACCGGTGGATGACCACTGAGCCCAGCGGCCGATCACCCCTCCAGACCACCAGCCAAAGCGCTGCTTGGTAAGGCGCTCCCCACAAGGAGCGTGGGATTCCTTTCACTGCCTGCTCCTCAGGCATTTCAGTATGCATGCTGGGAATAATCTGTCTGAAAAACTGCAAAGGAAAATTGACAAGAGAACAAGGTACAGAACGTGGGGTATGTTTTGCTGAGTCTTCTCCAAGACTTTGATTTTTTTCTGCTGCCAGTGGCAAATATATCTGGTTTTACATGTAATTTTTATTAATAAGAATCAATTTCCTCTCCCCACTTAATAAATATTGAAGAAGTCTCTGAAGCACACTGATGTGAAGGGCATTCAATCAGGAGCCTGCCCATGTCTGTCCAGCCTGACGTTACATGGAGGGGCTGACTCTCACCAGAAATCCACTCTGCTCCTGAACTTTGTGACTGTCGGCCTAACCTGGCCAGGAGGGAGGCTCACGGGGGGACCCTGTCCCTGACCCTCAGGGTCCACCACTGAGACCTGGCAGGTCTTTGATCATCAAATCACTAGTTCTCAGATCTCGGTGAATTGTAGGACCCCTGCCCTTTTTCCTCCTTTCTCTAGGCCTTGTTTTTTGCTGTTTGAGTTTTTACAAGTATGGCTTGTGGCATCTTAGTTCCCCAACCAGGGATTGAACCTGAGACTCAGCAATGAAAGTACCAAGTCCTCATAACTGGACCACCAGGGAATTTCCTGCTGTTTGGTTTTCGATGAAGCAGTGACTAGAAATGGAAACTAAAAGTTAAACATTTCTCAGAACCAAGAGGCTTGACAGATACCCTCCGTCACTTTGAATTCTAAGCACTAAAGACACTGACCCTCTCGGGGTCGCGGTCTCACAGGAAGGCCGGTCTATATCCTGCCTCCATGTGTGAGGCGCCCAGTCTGCAGTCCCCAGGGGCTCCCCCAGGAGAAGCCACAGGCCGCAACACACGCAGATTCCTGTGCGTGCGGGACAGGGGTCGGGGCTGTCACTCAGCCTTGTCACTTGCAACACGCAGTGCCAGACCGTCATGTGTTGCAGTGACGATGGGTTGCAGTGGTGATGATCGAGAATAGAAACAAAAAAAGAAGTTGGTCCCAAAACAGAAGGATCCAGACTATGACAGAGGACAAGACAGCATGTGTCGGCAGCAGCTCACAGATGCCCCAAACTTGACTCTGCTCTGAAGCATACACGCCTGTGTGTGAACGCACATGTCCATGCGCGCACACACTCTTGCCACCGGAATTCCCCCAAACACCGGCATCTGATAAGCATGCATCTGTCCTCTACCGTGCCTGTCAGCTCCCACTCTGCCCCTTGCAGACATCACCTCCTGGAGGGATCTGCCTGCGGATGCCCCAGTGGCAGAGTCCCTGCCTTCCCTGCTCTCTGCCTCACTTGGTGGACATGTGCCATCCAAATCCTCCTTCCTCCTGGGGAGCCATCCCTCCTGCTGGTGTATAATCTCTCTCCTTATAAACAATTAGAGAGGTGTTAAAGATCTGTGAGTATCAAACCGAGACTATCTTTGATTCAATCAGAAAGTTTAAAATAGAACTGAAAAGGGGATAATCTTCTCACTATGAATTTCATGCTTTTTAAAATACGAAAGAGCTTTACCGGGCTGTAATTCATATATCATACAATTCATTCACTTACACCATACAACTCAACTACCACCACAATTTTAGAACATTTCAACATATCCCCCAAAGGAAACCCTATACACACTTGCAGCCAGTCCCCATTTTCTCCCAGTCCCCTCATC
>SJYV01027664.1:0-13817 GCA_006410875.1 Neotragus pygmaeus
TGTACTGTATTTATTACTCTTTTGTTGATTATGAAGGCTACTTCATTTCTTCTATGGGATTCTTGTCCACAGTAGTAGATATAATGGTCATCCAAGTTAAATTCTCCAATTCCTGTCCATTTTAGTTAGCTAATTCCTAGATTGTTGATGTTTATTCTTACCATCTCCTGTTTTATCATATCCAATTTTCCTTGATTCGTGGACCTAACATTCCAAATTCCTATACAATGCTATTCTTTGCAGCATTGGGTCTTACTTTCATTACCAGACACATCCACAAGGAGCGTCATGTCCTCTTTGGTCCGGCTGCTTCATTTATCCTGGAACTATTGGTAATTCTCCTCCACTCTTCCCCAGTACATATTAGACACCTTCAGACCTGGGGGACTAATCTTTCAGTGTTATATCTTTTTGATGTGACATAATTTTTGTCATAACTTTTATACAGTTTAATGAGGTTTTCATGGAAAGTATACTAGGGTAATTTGCCATTCCCTCCACCAGTGGATCATTTTTTGTCAGAACTCTCTGTATGACCCGTTCTTCTTGGGTGGCCCTGCATGGCATGGATCATAGCTTCATTGAGTTATGCAAGCCCTTCCCCACAGCAGGGCAGTGATTCATGAAGGGTTAGATATGGATAGTCTTTAACAAAAAGATTTTAGCCACAGAGGAGGTAGGAGCCTGTTAACAAGTGATGACTTTGAGAGGGTAACAGGCAGGAAGGCCAGGGGTCTCCAAACGGAGGAAATACCTTGCAAGTGTCAGACATTTTTATCTCTCTTAAGTGGCAGGAGGAAACAAACTAGTGATATTTTTTCCTTCTCTATACAAATTTAAAAGGAGGTTTCTCTTAAAATTCTGTGTTGCCATATAAATACCTGGCTTCACTTGAAGTTAACCATTGACTTTTTCTTATGGAAATGCTTATCTTAAGCTATGCTAATGTACTATTCATTTACCCCAAACTCTGTCTTCAAGTCAGCTCAGTCTTTTGGGCTCAGAACCTACTTGATAAACCAGTATGTTATACTCCAATATTGTTCCTCTAATCTATGTTAATGAAACTATTTGTATGGTGCTCTGCCCTTCTTCAAGATTCAAGATAATCCTTTTAAGGCCCAAGATAAACCATTTGGTGCCAAGATTATCCCAAAAATACATCTTATGGTTGAGGGGCCTGGTGCCATTCTAAGTTTTGAGACATTCCTTTCTTTCATTAACAGACTGCTGGTGACTATATAACATCCAGCTGAAGACTAGCAGGAGGGTACTCTTTCTGTCCCCTTCTGATGCCTATGTCAGAAGCTTTCTCTATCTCCTTTATACTTTAATAAAACTATATTACACAAAAGCTCTGAGCGATCAAGACTCGTCTCTGGCCCCAGATTGAATTCTTCTCCTCCGGGGGCCAAGAATCCCGGCGTCGTGATTCAACACAATCTTTTGTTATGCCCAAGTCGCAAAATCTCCCAATGACCACCAGGGAGCCCATATCTGATGCAAAAGCAAGAGAGTTTTTATTATGAAGCTCGAGTTGGGGCTCCCACCAATACCGACACAGTGGCTATAGGGAGGAGCCCTGAGCTCTAGGTTACATTGCTTAAATAGGGTATTCTCGAGCGAGAAATTTGAAAAGTGGGAGTTTCCGTCTGTGGAAGGGTTAGGTGTAGGGTTCTGACTGGTTCCCATTACCTAGGTAGACCACAAGTTCCTAAACGTCAAGTCAGGAGATTCTGGTCTGGGGTCCAATTGGCTCAAGGGTGGTGGGGTGAGGTCAGGGGATTTCCAAAGGCTCTTGGATTTTCAAAGGCTTTCTTCCTGGAACCTTACAAAATGGAGTTTTTCTGTTAACAAAATGGAGTAGCCTAGGTCTTTCATTCCCCGCTTCTCTAGGATCCAGGACAGACCCAATCATGGGTCTGTGGTCAGCTCCATATTGTCTCCTGCTAAGGGGACCATTGATAGGGCCGCATATTGGAATTTGAGTACCATGAGCTGCACCATGTTGATGCAGCTTTTAATGAAGGCCACCAATTTGTTTAGTAAGCATGGCCTGAAGGTGAGCAGTAGTAACAAGATAATCAGGGGCCCCACTAAGGAGGATATGAGAGTTACAAACCAGGGGGATGAATTGAACCAGGATTCAAACCAGTTTTGAGACATTTCTCTTTCTCTTTTTCTCTGGTTCAGCCCTTCTCTTATCTTGGCCAGGGACTCCCTGACTACTCCCGAGTGATTCACATAAAAACAACATTCTTCTCCTAACGCAGCACATAGGCCCCCCATTGGAGAAAAACCAAATCCAATCCCCTTTTATTTTGCAGCACCACTTCCACCAGAGAACTCAGTGACTCTTGGAGGTGGCTGATTGAGCTTTCTACTCTTTTGATATCAAGATCAATGGCTGCTCTTAGGCTAGAATAGTGTTGATATTACACTATTAAGGAGGATATCCCAGTTCCTGTCCCAGCTGCCCCTAACCCCAGTAGGACTGTGAGGGTTAAGGCTGAGTGAGACTGGCTCTCTCTTAGACAGGTGTGAAGCTTCTAGTTTCAGGAGGATTTCATCATTGGAGTGATAGAACAGTCGGGGGGACTATTAGTACCAATACGCAGAAATCTTTGGAGTTATTTAGCACCTGCCCATGAACACAAGGGGCTAAGCCTTTGGAGCAGGCCCACCAATTTTCTTGGGGAGGCATCAGGCATCCAGTTGTTGCTACAAAATCTGTAGAATTGTAGAGGTGTTGGTAGGTTTGGGGGACATTTCCTATGCAAAGGCCCCACCCAGTTACTCATCGGAGGGTTAATCTGGTATCTCCTTTCTGCTGCCATCAGCAAGCTTTGTGATTTTTGGTTTGAATATAAACTCCCAGGACAGCTATACCTTCATAATAGGGGGGTTTGATGTCATAACATAACCAGCAACTGCTAGTCAGGTCCGGGCGAGTGGAATTTAGGGCCCAATAGAAATTGATTACCATATTAAATAACGGGTCCTGATTGTCCTTAATGTTAGATCCTATAAGGCTAACTGGAGGGGAATTGCTTGTATTAGTAATGTAGGGTCCAGGAGGCGTTTGGGTAGGTTCTTGATCAGGGGTGTGGGCAGGCCAAATGGGGTCGTGAGTAGGCCTCTCGTGGCACTAGGACTGAATTGGGCTCTATGCCCCGATTTGGACCGATCTGTATGGGTCCTACTTTTAACCTGACGGTGAACAGCAACCCATTGTCATATCCTGGCTGATATAGCCGGAGGCCCCAGGATTGTCCGGCTTCCCAACCAGGGAACTTTTTTACTTCAGTTGATAATTTGAGTCTTATTGGATTGCAAAGAAAGCTCATACAAGGCACAGTTATGAGGGACCCCCTTCCATGTCCCCCAGTTGACCCAATGGGCCCTGGAACATGACCCAAAGTAATCAAGTCACCACCAATAGGGGGCTCCCAATTGACCATCCCCATTGACTCACATCCCCAATTGGTGTAATAAAACTTATCAGCACCCTGCAATTATTGATGGTCGCCCAGTCCCGTCTCCCTCCAGGGCACACATAGAAGGATATTTCCCATAAGCTTGCCCTTTCGATGTAGTGGCTGCACCCAGGCCCTGAGTTAGTGGGGGGCCGAGTATTACACCTATCAAAGCCATCCCCACATTCAGGCTTGCCGGGCATCTTTACCTCCCATTTGCCAATGTCCCACGATCCCATAGCCAGAAGACAGAGGTCAAATTCCAAGTCTGGCCACCAGGTGTTTTGGGGATGAATGGCCGAGGTGGAGTTAATTACTTCTCCCGTAGTTGTGCTTAGAATCATCCAAGTCAGGTTCATTGGTTGATGAGGGTTAGCGGCAGCACTAAGTCATAGAGACAACAGTATAAACAGTACTTTTATTGCCTTTGTAGCTTGAGTTTGAGTGGATTTGTTTTGTCCAGCTTGGTCTTCCATTGGGGGAGGAACTCTTCCCTTAGGGTGAACAGGTCTGCAGGCTGTACATGGGTGTAGTGAATCCAATTAGATATGCCTTCTACCTTGAGAGCAGTGGGTGTTGTCAAGACAACTAGGAAGGGCCCTTTCCACCTGGGCTCTAGGGTCTCTTGACAATGGCGGTGTACATACACCCAGTCTCCTGGCCAGCAGCAGTGGGGTTCAGGTGGTGGGCCTGATTCATATAATGTCTTGAGCCTCTTCCATGTGACCCTGTGGGAGTACTTTAAGGACTGGAGACGAAAGAGTAATCTTTGATCATCTATCTCTTTTAGCACCTCTATTTTTAGGTTAGAAATTATTGGGGGAGGTATCCCATACATAATTTCAAAAGGGGTAAGTCCCAGTTGGTAGGGAGAATTTCACACCTGGTATAGGGCAAAGGGGAGGAGAGCCACCCAGTCCCCGCCAGTCTCAGCAACTACTTTTGTTAATGTTTCTTTGAGTGTTCTATTCATCCTCTCTACTTGTCCTGAGCTCTGGGGCTTATAGGCACAGTGCAGCTTCCATCTAGACCCCAAAACCCGGGCTACCCCCTGGCTTACCTGAGATACAAAGGCTGGCCCATTGTCCGACTCCACCTGTGCAGGAAACCCGAACTGCGGCAAGATGTCTTCAATCAGCTTTTTGGCCACCGCCTGTGCTGTTTCTCTCTTGGTGGGGAAGGCTTCTACCCACCCTGAGAAGGTATCTATGAATACCAGTAGATATTTGTATCCATATTTACCCAGTTTTACCTCAGTGAAGTCCACCTCCCAATATGCTCCTGGCTGACTCCCGCATTCTCAAGACCCATGGTTGGCTGGATGACAGGCATCGTTGGTGAGCTGGCAGGCCTTGCAAGTTGATATGATATTTTCTATTGTCGATCTGATGTCTCTCATGGTAATCTTGGCTTGTCTAATCAGGTCCTGCATCTTGCGGGTTCTCAGGTGAGTGGCGTGATGCATCCTCAGTAACACCTGCTTTCCTAGTTCCTCCAGGAGGATCAGAGAGCTGTCCACTGCCTGCCACCACCCGGCCAGTTGTTGGGTCATAGGCAAACTTTTTATCCAGTCTAGGTCTCTTGGTGAGTAGTTGGGTAGAGCTGGCAGAACAGGGCTTCCGGGGTCGGGCAATTGAAGGGTGGCTTCTATCACAGTGCCCTGGGCGGCATCTCGGGCTGCTCTGTCTGCTAAATTGTTTCCTTTTGAGGTCAGGGTGTCTGACTTTTGGTGCCCTGAGCAGTGTACTATGGCTAGTTTTTTCGGCAGCCATAATGCCACGAGGAGAGTTTTTATTTCTTCTTTATTTTTGATCGTTTTACCCTTGCCGGTGAGGAGGCCTCTCTCTGTGTAGATGGCTCCATGTATATGGGCAGTAGCAAAGGCGTGTTGACTATCAGTAATGATGTTAAGTTTTTCGTCCTTCCCCAACTGGAGGGCTTTTGTTAGGGCAATTAGTTCAGCCATTTGAGACAAAGTGACCGGAGGTAGTGCTTCTGCCCAGACGATTTGGGTTTCTGTGGTTACGGCTGCCCTTGCATATCTGAGCCCATCTCAGATGAAACTCCTTCCATCCATATACCAGGTAACTTCAGCATCCTCTAGAGGGCGATCTTGCAAGTCCTCTCGCGTTCCATGTACCTGGGCTAGTATGTTGCTGCAGTTGTGGACTGGGGCTTCCAAATCCAGGTTAGGAAGCAGTGTAGCTGGGTTGAGAGCAGTAGTCTGCAGAAAGATGATTCTGGAGGGGTTTAGCAGTAGTCCCTGGTAGTGGATCAGCCAAGTGTTACTGATCCACCTATCTGGGGGTTGTTTTAGTGTGCCCTCAATGGCATGGGGGGCGTGATAAGCAACTCTTGCCCCAATGTCAATTTATCTGCATCCTTGACCATTAGGGCCACTGCTGCAATCATGCGGAGGCATGGGGGCCAGTTTGACACCACGGGGTCTAGGCGTTTGGACAAGTAAGCCACCGGCCACTTACAAGGTCCCAGATGCTGCATCAGTACCCCTTTTGCCACTCCTTGTTTTTCATCTACATACAGGAGAAAGGGTTTTGTAACATCAGGCAACCCTAGGGCGGGGGCTGACAGCAGAGCCATTTTAATAGTCTTGAAAGTGGTCTCCATCTGCTCTGTCCAACTGAAAGGGGTGGTACTTTTTGTGGCTTCATATAAGGGTTTAGCCAGTTCCGCATAATTTGGGATGCAAAGATGGCAGAACCCAGCGGACCCCAAAAATTCTCTCACCCCTCAAGGTGAATCTGGGGTAGGGATTTTAAGTGCCGTCTCCTTCTGTGCCTCTGGCAGCCATCTCTGTCCTTCCTTTAATACATACCTTAAGTAGGTGACCTCTGGTTGGCATATCTGAGCCTTTTTGGCTGAGGCTCGGTACTCTAATTTTCCAAGGGTCCGCAACAGTTCTCAGGTGCCCATAAGGCAAGTCTGTTGGTCCTTTGCTGCAATTAAGAGGTCATCTACGTATTGTAACAAGGTTAGTTGGGGGTGTTGTTGTCTGAACTCACCCAGATCCTCATGGAGGGCCTCATCAAAGATGGTGGGAGAATTCTTAAATCCCTGTGGCAGCCGGGTCCAGGTCAGCTGGCCATTGGTTCTTTCTTCTGGGTCAGATCATTCAAAAGCAAAAAGGTCCTGGCTCTTGGATGCCAGGGGGAGGCTGAAGAAAGCATCCTTTAAATCTAAGACCATATACCAGTGATGGTCCGGCGGGAGAAAGCTCAGGAGGTTGTATGGGTTCAGCACAGTAGGATGAATATCTAAAACTCAGCAGTTGACTTCTCGTAAATTCTGCACTGGCCTATAGTCATGAGAATTTGGTTTTTTGACAGGAAGCAAGGGGGTGTTCCAGGCCGACTGGCAGGGTCTCAAGATTTTCTGGACTAGGAGCCTGAAGATATGGAGGGTGATCCCCTGTCGGGCCTCCAGGGTCATGGGGTATTGTTGGACCCGGATGGAGTTGGCCCCTGGCTTAAGATCTACGTATACAGGAGGGCGGTGTTCGGCAAAACCGATTCCCCTTGTCTTGGCCCATGCCTCGGGGAATTCATCTAGCCATTTTCAAATGTCTACCAGAGGCAGTATAGGTTTCTGGTGCAGCCTATATTCATCTTCTAATTGAATGGTCAGTACTTGGATCAGTCTGCCCGACTGGTCGAGTATTTTGGTTTCCCCCCAGGAGGAAATGAATCTGGGCCCCCATTTTGGTCAACAGGTCTCTTCCCAACAGAGGGAAGGGGCATTCCAGAATGACCATGAAAAAGTGAGATACCCGGCCCGCAACCAAGTCCACTGATCTTCAGGTAGTTCATTGGTATTGTTTTGTTCCAGTAGCCCCCTGCACCCAAGAGGTCTTTCCGGTCAGTTTTCCCTGGAGCTCTAGCAAAACCGAATATTGAGCCCCTGTATCAACAAGGAAGTCAATTGGGGTCCTCTCCACTCTTAGGGTTACCCTGGGTTTGGGGAGGGGCACCAAACCCTGTCCTCCCTAATCGTTCAGTTCTTTGATGGCCAGGATGGGGGACTTTCGTCGTCCCTTCTTTTTCTTAGCGCATTCCTTGGCCCAATGTCCTTCCTTTTTACAACATGCACATTGGTTTCTTCCTAATGCTGGTCGTCTACGGGGACAGCTCTTACCTTCAGCAGCCAGGTGGCACAACTGGCGCTCCCTCTCTCCTGAGTCAAGAACTGTTGCAGCCAGCAGGATGCGTGCCATGTTACGGGTTTGGCAATCTGCCACTTTGGCTTGTTTTTCTTCAGGGATTTCTCGAGTGTTGTAGACACTTTCTGCTACTGTTATTAAATCCTGGATACTCTTTTCACCCAGGCATTCAAGTTTTTGTAACTTCTTCCTAATGTCAGGAGCCACCTGGTTGACAAAATGAATTATCAAAGCAGCCTGAGTGCCTTCTGCTTCTGGATCCATGGGGGTGTATTGTCTAAAGGCCTCCATTAGCCTCTCCAGGAAGGCTGCTGGACTCTCAGTGGGCCCCTGATGAACATCTCCCACTCTAGCTAGGTTAGAAGGTTTCCATGCAGCTGCCTTAAGCCCCCCCAAGAGAGTCTGGTGGTAGACCCAGAGCCTCTCCTTACCTTGTGCCATATTATAATCCCAGCCAGGTCATGATAAAGGAAAAGAGGTGTTAATTTCATCTATATTAGTGGTGGGTTCTCCATTTGCCCCTGGGACCCTTTTACAGACCTCATTCTGTATTCTCTCTCTTCTGTGGTGAAGAGAATCTGGAGCAGCTTTGGCAGTCGTCCCAGTGGGCTGATGAGTAAAAAGCACAGTCTCTAGGGTTGTCTGAGAACTTAGCATTCTGGGATCTCCAGTTATATAGATCACTAGTAGAGAAGGGCCAGTATTGATGAGGTTGGTTTCCTGCCTCGTCAGGAGGGCTGGCCACTCGTAGGGGGAGGACAACAGTTGAGTCTGCCAGTCCCTCTGGGGACCTGGCTCACTGGTGGTGAGTATTTTGTGTGCCCGCCCCCCTGTGTTTCACCTCTGGGTGAAGGAATGGCGGGGGCCAGTGGCAGTTCGGGGGGTTTGTAAGAGGGAGGAAAGAGAAGTTCTTCTTTTGTTCCCCCCTGCAAGATAGGGTATAACGGTGCCATTGGTTCAGGTTCCTTGGGATTCTTCGGGTTCTTTGCTACACATGTCACCAATGCTTGAGTGGTAGAAAATCCCTGTTGAGGCAAAAAAAAAGGTTTTACCCAAAAAGCGGGGCAAAATATGATATTTTCCCATACTATGATATAGGGAACTTGGTCAGGGTGTCCTATCTGCGGTCGGAAGATGATATATCGGACTTGGTGTACAGTTCCCAAGCCAAAGGTACCTTCTGAGGGCCAGCCTACATGGAAGGTCTGCCATTCTGAGTTGCAAACAGTGATTAATTTATTCCTTTTAATTTCTACACTGAGGTCATGAGCACGCATCTTGACCTTCTTAAAATTATCAGTAACCAAAGATAGAGTTGTGGGGCTAGAATGGCATTGCCCCATCGTCCTGGGACCAGTCAGATGTTAGTAAGTTAACACAGACAATACAAACAGCCACACAAACAGACAGAGAGACAGGAGAAATACACCTCAGGAGGTAAAACCAAACAACGATGGCCTCCGGCCGTTCAGCGGGAGGGACCTGCTATCATATACAGAGAACAGGAGCACTCAGTCCCCCCCTCCACCGGGGTCAGGGAAGTCTCCCAACAACCCCCACTGGTGACTTGTCAGCGTGTCCGCCTGAGTTGTATACTGGTCTCAGAAACCATGCCCTGCCAGAAACGAAAAGAAAGACAGAAAAAAGATGAACGTCAAGTCAGGAGATTCTAGTCTGGGGTCTGATTGGCTTGAGGGTAGTGGGGTGAGGTCAGGGGATTTGCAAAGGCTCTTGGATTTTCAAAGGCTCTTTTCCTGGAACCTTACAAAATTGAGTTTTCTATTAATAAAATGGAGTAGCCTAGGTCCTTCACTTTCAACTTGAATCATCCACTAGGAAATTTAAAATGTCAATGAGCAGATGAACATGTCTCCCTGGGTTATATTTTAAATGGGGCAAGTGAGGCAAGCATCTTTTGGGGCCTCGTTAATGTCCCCCCACCAATATTGATTCCTATAGTCTGTCATTTTTGTCAGTAGACCAATGGTTTAATACAGGCACAGTGATAAGAAGTGTGAATTTTAGAGTCTTTAGTAGGACTAGGTTATTTGTTTCAAACCAGAGCTTTCTCTTTTATCAAAACCAAAATTGTTGAATTTCCAATGATTTCCCATTTTTGTTTTGCCTTTTCTTAGTCCAGTTGTTGGGCTTCTGTAGCCAGTTTTTCTGCTCTACCATTTGGGGAAATGTCCCTTTGAATTATGACAGAGGTTTGACTGCCATTGGTTCC
Source organism: Neotragus pygmaeus (assembly GCA_006410875.1). NCBI lineage: Eukaryota > Metazoa > Chordata > Mammalia > Artiodactyla > Bovidae > Neotragus > Neotragus pygmaeus. The sequence continues at coordinate 9,884 of SJYV01027664.1, forward strand.
ATTAAGGGCAGCATTCCTTGCAGAAATGTCAGTGAGATTATTTCCCCTAGCTTCCAGAGAGTGATGTTTAGATTGCCCTGGAATCTAAGTGGCAGGGAGGAATATTATGTTTAATAATTCCTGAACATATGGATCATTTTAAATTTAATTTCCTCTGGAAGCAAGGAAGACATATTCTTCTACATCATTTCAAAATCATGAGTTACTCTGCAAGCATGTCATCTATTAGTATAAATATTGGCAGTTTTATCCTAGGCTAAAGTACAATTCATCCTGTTGGGCTGAAGTAGCCACAAGTAAAGAGGCTGGCTCAACATCAAAAGAAGTTGTAATGGTATCCCCAGCACAGTATTCACAATTGTCACATTATAAATAATCACCAGTGAACTGTGAGAAGTCAACTTTATCCAAGAGATTTTATGTAGGTCATTTCAAGGAGTTAGGAGGTCCATCAGCATTAAACAGTTGTAAGGGACTTTGTCACTGATGGAAGGAAGAAGAATAGCAAAGTGAAGGCTACAATGTAAAAGAGTTATATGAAGGACAGGTAAGGACTTCATATAACAAAAGGGCTTCACAGGAGGTAAGGCAGCTGGATGAGAGGTATTAGTCATGATAAGAATTCAGAAAGACTTCTGCTGATGAGGTACAAAAGTGGTTAAAGGGGATCCTGTAATATTCTCAGTGGCCTTCACCAAAAGGGCAGTGGCTGTAATGGGTCTAAAGCAAGGGGGATATTCCTGTGTCACAGGGTCTAGTTGCTGACTATGATACCCTATGGGTCGATGGAAGTCCTTGTGTTTTGGGGGGAGTACTACAGGGCATTACCTTCTTTTTCATATACAAAGGGAAATTGAGAGTCTGATAATTGGGATACCCAAGAGCATGTGGATTCATCAAACTCTCTTTTAAGACCTTGAAGGCTATGCCATCTGGTTCTTCCCATAAAATTGGGTTGGTGTTACTGTTGAGAAGTTTGGCCATAAGAGAGAAATTAGGAATCCATTTTTGATAGTCATCAGCTAGCTTGAGAAACCCCAAATCTGATACTTAGTTTTAGGTTTTGAGGAAACTTAGGACATAATGAAGTTTATCTGGGTCTGGATATAGCCATTGTTCTCATATAATATGCCCTAAATATGAAACCTGGGTTTGCGCAAACTGCAATATTTTTTGTTGACCTTAAGACAACAAGAAGAGTGTTGAGTGAGGGATGAATCCAGGGTCAGACTGGAGGGGTGGCTCAGGTGATCTGCTCACACACTTGGTGGTGTTGGGTGCAGGAGGCATGTGTAGAACCTGAAGGAAGTAGTATATAAATTTCAAAGGAAAAATTAAAAATCCTCAGTGACTTATTTTTCTATACAGTTGACTCTTGAACAACACAGCTTTCAGCTGCAAGAGTCCACTTAGACATGAGTTGTTGTTTTTTTTTTTTTTTTTTTTTACTAAATATGTACTCTGGTACAGAGTATGTGAGACTGCGGTTACAAAGGACAAGTTGTAAATCACATGTGAATTTTAAACTTCATATAGGGTTGTACTGATCTTGGAGAGAGCTGTATGAAGCTCTCAGGACCATTCACTGAGAATGGTCCTGAAGGGAGATCTTAGTTTCCTGCCCAGGAATTGAACCTGGGTAACCTAGATGAAAACCAGGAATCTTAGCCACCAGACCACAAGGAGGTAGAGGCTAGAAGTAAAGTGGACCTGGCTCTTACTCTCATTGAAAGCAAGCATTTTAAGGATACAAAAGCTGTAAAAACAAAGTTTTCATTAGAGACACAACATATGGGAGAGCGCACAGAGAAATAGTGTAAGTCAGAAGCAAGGCAGAAATGCACACCCAGAGAGAAAGAGTATGGCATCCTCTCTAATGAGGAGGAACAGAGTAACTCAGAATCTAGGTAGAGATACACATTTGGAGAGGGGTGTGGGTATCTTGAATAAAGAGGAGTGCCATAAATTGTGATTTAAAGCCCTTATATAAGACGGTCTTTCTGTGTCTTTGTTTACCTTTGGCCAATTATCTTGCTTCTTTTTCCACAACTGACCAGTCCTAAGACCCTCTGGACATGGAACAACAGACTGGTTCCAAGTAGGAAAAGGAATACATCAAGGCTGTATATTGTCACCCTGCTTATTTAACTTATATGCAGAGTACATCATGAGAAACGCTGGACTGGAAGAAACACAAGCTGGAATCAAGATTGCTGGGAGAAATATCAGTAACCTCAGATATGCAGATGACACCACCCTCATGGCAGAAAGTGAAGAGGAACTCAAAAGCCTCTTGATGAAAGTGAAAACATTCAGAAAACGAAGATCATGGCATCCGGTCCCATCACTTCATGGGAAATAGATGGGGAAACAGTGGAAACAGTGTCCGACTTTATTTTTGGGGGCTCCAAAATCACTGCAGATGGTGACTGCAGCCATGAAGTTAAAATACGCTTACTCCTTGAAAGAAAAGTTATGACCAACCTAGATAACATATTCAAAATCAGAGACATTACTTTGTCAACTAAGGTCCGTCTAGTCAAGGCTATGGTTTTCTCAGTAGTCATGTATGGATGTGAGAGTTGGACAATGAAGAAGACTGAGCGCTTAAGAATTGATGCTTTTGAAGTGTGGTGTTGGAGAAGACTCTTGAGAGTCCCTTGGACTGCAAGGAGATCCAGCCAGTCCATTCTGAAGGAGATCAGCCCTGGGATTTCTTTGGAAGGAGTGATACTAAAGCTGAAACTCCAGTACTTTGGCCACCTCATGTGAAGAGTTGACTCATTGGAAAAGACTCTGATGCTGGGGAGGGATTGGAGGCAGGAAGAGAAGGGGACAGCAGAGGATGAGATACCTGGATGGCATCACTGACTCGATGGACGTGAGGATGAGTAAACTCCAGGAGTTGCTGATAGACAGGGAGGCCTGGCGTGCTGCAATTCTTGGGGTTGCAAGTACTCCAGTACTTTGGCCACCTCATGTGAAGAGTTGACTCATTGGAAAAGACTCTGATGCTGGGAGGGATTGGGGGCAGGAGGAGAAGGGGATTACAGAGGATGAGATGCCTGGATGGTATCACTGACTCAATGGACGTGAGGCTGAGTGAACTTCAGGAGTTGGTGATGGCCAGGGAGGCCTGGCGTGCTGTGATTCACAGGGTCACAAAGAGTCGAACATGACTGAGTGACTGAAATGAACTGAACTGAACTGAACTGAAGATCCTCCTAGGACAGATGTGTGCACAAATTTTTGCTAAAATGTATCCCACCACAGAGGACTGTGGGCACATGTCCACATTATTATGGGATGGAGCCTTTGACCTCCAAGGAACTTATCTGTGCAAGTGCAGAGAGAGGTCTTCCTTGACCTCAGGAGTGGTCATCTTATCTCTTTACTTCAGCAGAGCTCAGCTCCTGCCACTAACTTTGTCCTTGCAGTGTATGGGTGAGAACAAAGCCTCCCTTTTACTCCACTTGACAAACACCAGCTGTCCAGCCCAAGGACCATCTGTCTCCAACCTCAATAACTAAAATCATTCATTGTTCATGGGTCAACTGTATAGGTAACATAGGAGAGGAANGTGTATGGGTGAGAACAAAGCCTCCCTTTTACTCCACTTGACAAACACCAGCTGTCCAGCCCAAGGACCATCTGTCTCCAACCTCAATAACTAAAATCATTCATTGTTCATGGGTCAACTGTATAGGTAACATAGGAGAGGAAATAGCTCATAATTTTAGGATTGTGTTAATAATAAGATTAATTGGTGGTACAATGGATGGATATACTTAATAGCAGTGATTTGTTTTTTGCTTCAAATATTTACATTTTTAATTTATTATATACCTTTTCTTCTAAAAATGAAAAACTCTATCATGTTAATAATGTTACAAATTTTTTATTTCTCCTTAGGCTCTTCGAGGTTTTGGCAATT
>SJYV01027665.1:0-43807 GCA_006410875.1 Neotragus pygmaeus
CCCCCAGGAAAGCCTGCCTGGGGCAGGCGCTGGGGAGGCTAGTGAGACCCTGAGGCCAGGAATGTGCTTTGATTTAAAGGCCAGAGACCCTCCACTTTGGAGGGTGGTAAGAAAGGCAGAGCAAGCTGGAGGGTAGCTCTTTTCTTGGGATCATTTCTCATCATACATCCACCTTTTTGGCCACTCCCTGTAGGAAGGGCTCTGAAACTCACCCTGGATGTTGTAAGAGAAGGGGAGACACACTGTGGCAAGTTGGGGAGGTTTCACCCCTAAGAAGGGACTGAGTTGACCAGAGCTTCTGGTCCAGTGACTCCCATCCCAAGGGGGTCTCCTCCTGGAGCAGCCTCCCCTCTGCCCCTGGCTCTGTAAATCAGAAAGGGGCATTGAGACCCCCAGGCCTACAACTCTCTATATAACCATTCCTTCCCCTGCTTCGGTGCCCAGGTGGCCTGAGGATAAAGTGAATCCAGTGAGATTCGGGGACAGTCTTTGAAAAGCACAAACAGCTGTGAAAATGTGAGGTTGAACCTACTTTGTTCTAAGAGGTGTGAGACACTCTAAAAGCAAAGACTCATGTGAATACCAAAGGAGGGGGTGGGGAGTCCGTGTTTCTCCCCTTCTTCCTCCTTTCCTTGTTTCCCAGATCAGGAAAAACTAACCACTAGCAGCGAGTTTCCAGTTCCTGTGCTTCTAGTAAAGAGTAGTCAGTGTTTCCCCCACCTGAAAGGATGAGGCTTCACTTTGGGCAGGAGGAGCCCAGGGAGGGAGGCTGCAGAGCCCTCAAGCTCTGAGTCCCCGCTCAGCTTGATGCCTAGCGGGGAAGGACAGAGAGCAGTGCTGTGCAGACACAGCCTCTGCCCTCAGGGAGCTCTGGGAGGATGTGGACACGGGACTCTGGAGACACAATAACCATTGCACTTGAGCAACCAGAGCAGCTCTGGGTCTCAGACTGGGAGGCAACAGAACAGAGAGACTGCTGGTGGGATGAGGTATCATCCAGCAAGTCTTCCCCAAAGAGGGGATGATAAGCAAATTGGAAAGGCGAGCAAGGACTTGGTCCACTCATTCATTTATTCATCCATTTCTCCAATAAATACTTGTAGCACCTTCCCTGATAGCTCAGTTGGTAACGAGTCCACCTGCAATGCAGGAGAGCCCGGTTCGATCCCTGGGTTGGGAAGATCTGCTGGAGAAGGGATAGGCTACCCACTCGAATATTCTTGGGCTTCCCTTGTGCCTCAGCCAGTAAAGAATCCACCTGCGATGCAGGAGACCTGGGTTTCAATCCCTGGGTTGGGAAGATCCCCTGGAGAAGGAAAAGGCTACTCACTCCCATATTCTGGCCTGGAGAATTCCATGAACTGTACAGTTCATGGGGTCAAAAAGAGCAGGACACAACTGAGTGACTTTCACTTTCACTTTTCTGTATTCCAGACACTGCTGAAGAACTGAGGACACAGACACAAATGAAACTGGACAAACTCACAACCCAGCGGAGAGAATTTCTATAACCAATCACTGCCCTGAAATAAGGGCTGCACACAAATATGGACAAGATAGTGTGTGAACAGAGGGGGGGCGGGGGGCTGGGATGTTGACCTGGGTCACGTGTGAGGCTGGGAGCTGCCAGGCAGACGGTGAGCGAGGAAAGGAACAGGCCAGGCTGACTCCATCTTAAAAAAGAAGGAAACTCCATCTTGCATTCTCAGTGAGCTTTGGACTATGTGCCCGGTAGCCATGGGGATAACATACCTATGGCCAAACTGGCCTCCCGGACTGATAAACACCAGATTCCATACCAAGATTTCCCGTCACCAAAAAGAATGTAATAATCCCCTATGTAGTCAATCACCTTAATCTTTATGGCACCCATTGGTATAGGCTACAATACATAACCAGCTGACCCTTCTGATTGTGATTCATGGCTGTAACCTGATTGTATCTCCCTTTAACACTTTCCAGGCTGGGTTTAAGGAATTTGGGGGTGTGGGCTTGAGTAGTACACTTAAGGTATATAAGGTTTTCACAAAAGTCAGTCAGAGTCCTTGGCTAAGAGGAGACTCTGCCTTGAGCCCGCCAGTGTAATAAGCTGCACTCCACTATCTGCATTGTCATTCTGAGTGAGTTTGTTTCCTGGAACGCGTGGCTACAACAACGGCAGGGGAAGGCACACCAGGAGAGGGGTGTGTACAAAGGGACAAGAAGCCTCTCAGCTGGGTGAGGAGGTGGGTGCTGGGGAGAGGAAGGTGAGGAGGGAAGGAGGCTGGGTGCAGACTCAGAGGGCCGGAATGCCCCACTATGGAGTCTGATCATATGGAACTGATCGTACTAGTTAGGAAATGATCATACTAACCTCAAGCAGAAGAAACAGGATGGGGCTGGCAGGGAGGGGTTGCAGGCATTGACCCAGGATGGAAGGTGAAGAAGGGGAGGCTCAGAAGCTAGGGTTGGGGAGGGGGTGGTATTGGAAGGAACTGGGGTTCCCTCATTGTCTGAAATGAGGCCAAGTCTTAATGATGTTGTACAAAGCCCGCCCAGGAGACAGAATATCAGTCACATCGCTGTGCCCCACCAACAGGTAGTTGGGGACAAGATGCCCCTTGACCACGGAACAGTGGATCAGGTTCTGAGCCGCCTCCAGTGCTGCAGCATTTGGTGGTTTTTCTGCAAAACACATTTAGCCAAGCAATCACTAGGGTCTCAAGGGTACTTGCTTTGGGCAGGAACAAGCACATAGCCCAGTCTCCCTCTACCCCCATCACCACCATAGCCAACAAATTCCTGTAAGTTTCTGCAGCCAGGCACATTGGGAAAACAAGGTCATTGTGTTCCCTGATTCTGCCTTCTAGAAAGTTCAAAACCTCTCTGAAAAATAACTGCAGCTCAACACACCACTTCTCAACAGTCACCATGGGGCAGACATTGCAGCACCAGACCATTCATTGCTTGTCCATAAGAGATAATGGTGCTCCCCAATGCTGTTGCCATGGTTACCAAGGAAGAAGCTACATTTGCCAACAGTGCTATGAAAACACCGAAGTTTGCAAAAGACTTTTTTCTCTCTTGCTCCATGCTTGCATTGGGCATGGCTCTAAAGACAGATAGAATCAGGTATTGGTACAGGTGAATTTGGAGGAAATGTTCTGCCTGAGAGGGACTCCTAGGGACCTGCCTCTTGCATTGAGAGTCTCACTGACACTGTCGGGCACCGCAATGCATCTTATCCCCCTTGCTTATCAGATATTTCACATAATACTTCATCATCCAGAGTCCCTCTGCCCCCTGTTTACCCCTTACCTACAAAGTTGCCTATGAAGGCAATTCCTAGGCCAATATCGTTGTATCCGTATGTGTGAGAGCCTTGGGTATACCAGCCAACTCCTTCATACACACCACCATCCTGGCCCACCAGGAAGCTAAGGTCAGGCAAAGGGAAAAGGAGAAAATTACTCTGGTGAGAACTGGCTTCATTCACTCCTTGAATCATTAATTCATCCTTTCATACACTTATTACCATTACTATTACTCTTACCATATGTGCCAGTGTGAACAGAGACAAAAAGGCAAGAAAAAAAAAAAAAAAGTCCCTGAACCTAAGAAATGAAGATAGACCATGACAAGCAATGATGATGGCAGCTTCAGTCCACTGCCACATGGTTACACTAGTAATGAAAACTGATTTTTATTCTGATCCTGTTGGCCACTAATTTCTTGACGTGTTTCTCTTCTCTGGTTCTCCTCCCATGGGACTCTGGTCTCACCCCTTCTCTCCTCTCACTCAACATATTCTCCCTGGACAACCACCCAGTCTAATAACTCCAGTTGTTTTTTAGTCGCTTAAGTCATGTCCAACACTTTTGCCCGCTTTTGACTCATATCTGCTCATGGCCTGTAGCCCCCCAGGCTCCTCTGTCCATGGGATTCCTCAGCCAAGAATACTGGATTAGGTTTCCATTTCCTTCTCCAGGGGATCTTCCCAACTCAGGGACTGAACCCATGTCTCCTATGTCTCCTGCTTGGCTGGCAGATTCTTTACCACTGAGCCAGCTGGGAAGCCATAGCTCAGTTACAAGCTCTAAAAGCCAACATGTCCAAACAAACCCATCTTCTTCCACAATTTCCTTAGCCAGAAAATTGGACATAAGACTGACTGCCTCACTCTCCCTCTCGCAGCCCCATCCAATCAACATTCACAGCTTATCAACCATTTCTCCTGTTATAAATTTCCCCACTTTCCTCTATGCCAACAGCTGCCATGCTGTTGCAGGTCACCATCACCTGCTGTCTGAATTACTGCAAAAGCTGTCTGCCCAGAGTTTTACTCCTTCCAATCCATGCTTAATACAGCCCCCAGAGGTTTTGCTAAATACAGATCCCATCAGAGGGCATGGATTTCCAGTTGCCTTTCAAATAGAGTCCACCAATAGAGTCAGGACTAATGCCGAGGCCCCTGTGCTGCGGCTCCTGTCAGCCTCTCCAGCCTTCCCTCTCACCAGTCCCCTCTTTGTAGTCTGTTTTAGGTAAGAGTTGAGCTTCTTTGTGGGCATCCCAGGTGGTGCTAATGGTAAAGAACATGTCTGTCAATGCAAGAGATGTAAGAGACATGGGTTTGATCCCTGGATCAGGAAGATCCCCTGGAGGAGGCCATGGCAACCCACTCTAGTATTCTTGCTGGAGAATCCCAGGGACAGAGGAGCCTGGTGGGCTACAGTCCATAGAGTCACAGAGAGTCGGGCGTGACTGGAGCAAGTCAGCACGCAAGCTTCTTCCATCTGTGCTCTGTCTGGACTCCAGGCCCTTGTATATGCTGCTCCCTCTTGCCTGAAACACTCCATATCCTTCTCTGCGTGACTGACTCCCACTCCGTATCCATGTCCCAGTGTGGATGCCTCTCCCTGCTGAACCCCTGCTGTGATACCGCTCAGTCCTCCAAAGTCTTATTAGAGGTCCACCCTGGGCACATCCTGTTACTCATCCACCCCAGTGCCAACACTCACAATAGTCATGACCTGTTTACTATCCTCTCTCCTCCACAAGGGAAGGAGCCAATTCATCTCACTGAGCACCAAGCACATAGCATGCATGCTCAGTTGCTTCAGTTGTGTCTGACTCTTTGTGAACCCATGGACTGTAGCCTGCCAGTCTCCTCTATCCTTGGGTTTTTCAGGCAGGAATACTGGAGTGGGCTGCCATTTCCTTCTCCAGAGACTACCTGCATCTCCTGCATTGCAGGAGGATTCTTTATTGCTGAGTCACCAGGGATCCCCTAATAAATATTGGTGAAAAAGTAAGAAATGATGAATGGGAGGGCCCTTTGTCCATACTGAGAACAGTTGGTGCCAGAGCAACAGATGCTGTATCCTGAGGCTGCAGTGGGAGTGAGCACCGTAACAGGCTTCCAAAGTCAAGGGACAGGAATCAAGCCAGTCCCCAAAGAATGAATGTGAAAAGAAACTAACATTCCCTCAACTCCTGGCATTTTCCATTTGGAATTTCCACACTTAATTCTTTATTAACTAAGCTTAATAACCATAACAAGGCTGTGGAAAACCCTGTAAAATGCAGCCATAGTTTTCTCTTATTTACAAAGGCTGTTTTTAAATTGGGAGTTCAGAGGAGAGAGGCAGCCGGCCCAGAATGAGACATGTACTTAGTCACTCAGTCGTGTCCAACTCTTTGCGACCCCATGGACTAGAGCCTGCCAGGCTCCTCTGTCCATGGGAATTCTCAGGCAAGAATATTGGAGTGGGTTGCCATGCTCTCCTTCAGGGGATCTTCCCAACCCAGGGATCGAAGCCAAGTCGCCTTCATTGCAGGTGGGTTCTTCACCGTCTGAGCCACCAGGATGTATATAAAAGTAAACCCACCTGCAACTTCATAAAATTTGTTGTGATTAAGTCACAGCTTCCCTGTAGCTCAGTGGTAAAGAATCCACCTGCCAATGCAGGAGACACCGGTTTGACCTTGATTTCGGAAGATCTCAGGCGCTGTGGAGAAACTAAGCCCATGAGCCATAACCACTGAGCCTGTGCTCCACAACAAGAGAAGCCACCACAAAAAGAAGCCTGCATCGCAACTAGAGAATAGGCACCCCCTGCTCCCCACAGCTAGAGAAAACCAGCACAGCAAGGAAGACTCAGAAAGTGAAGCCGCTCAGTCGTGTCTAACTCTTTGCGACCCCATGGACTGTAGCCTACCAGGCTCCTCAGTCCATGGAATTTTCCAGGCAAGAGTACTGGAGTGGGTTGCCATTTCCTTCTCCAGGGGATCTTCCCAACCCAGGGCTCGAACCCGGGTCTCCTGCCCTGCAGGCAGACACTTTACTGTCTGAGCCATCAGGGAAGCCCATGAAGACCCAGACCAGCCAGTAAATAAACAAATAAATAATTTTTTAATTTATTCTTTTATAGGTTATCACTGAATCACTTTGCTGTATACCTGAAACTAACACAACATTGTAAATCAACTAGATGCCAATAAAATTAAAATTAGTATTAATAATTAAGTTATCATACTCTAACCCTAAATTTCTTCTACGAAAATTCCAAGGGAATGCCTAAGAAGCTTCCCACTGCTCTACTAGCTTACTATGTTTCTTAATTGTACACTTGGCATTAAAGGAACCAAAAAAGAATATTTTTTTTAATTTCACCTGGTATTATCAATCAGATAAGGTATTGTTGCCCTACTGCAGAGAGGAGGCAAAAGAAGTCCAGAGAAGTTGAAGTTTCCTGTGTCTATAAATGGAGTAAGCAATACCAGAGAAAGCAAATTTGGGGTTGGGCTCAAGGGCAGTAGTGGGTGAACAGGGTCTGGGTTTCTGGCTGGTTGGAAGGGATTACATTTAAAAGGCATGGTCCGTTGACAGCCTCCCATAAGGGTCTCGCACTCTTGGTTTATCACTGTTGTTTTAACTTCTTCCTTTCAGAGTCTTCCCAACCAGTCATGGAGAACATGCCCAGGGGAGATAACTGCACCTTGGCTAGGCTCTGAAGAATGCTCAGTACAGAATTCTGCATCAATTAAAAGGTCATGTATAATGTAAAGCACCTGGCACAAAGGAAGAGCTTGGTAAACACCGGCTCCCTCCCCAAGCCTTCCTTCCTATAGCCCTGAAGAAAAGGAGGGTCAAGTTTGCACCAGTCCCACTTACTGATATCCGATGTCACAGAAGTTCTGTGTGTCCATGTGGTAAGATTGTATATCTCGGACGCGGATCCGGCAGTCCATGGACACGTTGCAGGTTGCCCCAGCAGTGTGGATGATGACAACATATTTGGCTGGGAGGCTCATTGTAGGGCAGTGTGTCTGTCTGGCTTTCCAAGCTGACCTTGTGATGATGTTGGGGCAAGCTGTGGTGAGGGGAAAAAACAACAAGATGCGAATTCGCCTGTGCCCACACGTGGACAATCTCACAACTGCAGGCTGGTAACTGCTCAGAATCCCCAACTTCTGGCACCCACTAACACATCCTAACATGTGAGACTTTGTGGGATTCTGGGAAAGTCTAGATAAGGATTGTCTGGGTCAGGCAGCTGGAGCCGAGGGGCAGAGGCAAAAGTCAAGTTCTGATAACACCTGTGGAAATCAGCATGTGAGCAGAAGGGAAAAGACTACCTATACCTACACGCTTGAATATACACTGCAAATAAATGCAGATGTGTGTACTTATATGACAAGACCAATGTGCAGAAATCAGCCGACTTTCTGAACTGATCACATGCATATGGTCATTTGAAATCTCTAAAGAATTCTACACACGTAAAACTGTTATTAATGAAGACAACACCAGTCTGAAAGCAAGACAAATTTTAAAGACTTGCAACTTGAAAAGCTTAATGAAAAACATCCGTGAGTCCTAGGCAAGATCCACTCTAGCAGAGAGTGTTAAACTATTGAAAGCGCTTGTCATTGTACTTGTTTTAGGTTGCTGCTTGTCTTTCTAAAATGGTGCATGACTTTTATTATCCAGCTTCCCGGACTATTCACACTCATGGCAGTGTAATCTGTGAACCCAAGTTTTTCTCAGCGTGCTGTGGTCATGTTGAAGGTTGGCTTGTTTTGCTTTTAGAATGAGCTGTGTGTGAGCGAGGCAGACTATGAGACAGAGATTGTGTGTGTATGTGTATTCATGTAATATATACAAATATATATATATATTTTTTTTTTTTACCCCATCCCATTTCCATGCTTTTTTCTTCTCCATAACCCTGATGTCACTTCTAACATCATACCTTTTACTTATTGATTCTTCATTTTCTATCTTTCTCTACTTAAATGTGCAGTTTCATCTGTTTTGTTTACAGCTGCACCCTCAGTACCTACAAGAGTGCCTGGTATTCAGTAAACATTCGTTCTCTGAAAGCATGTGTACATATATATTTATGTCAAGAATGGTTCCATGGCTATATGGTTCCAGTGGAAAGGAGAGGCCGGGAAGGTGCCCTCTTAGAATTTCCCAGATCTCAGCAAGAGATGTTCTTGGTCTGAGACCAATGAATACCAATAAGAAAAGGCATTCCCTACTGTTGCTTGGTGGTAACTGGGAGGAGGCTGAGGCAGGTAGGAGAGACTTTACCTTTCCTGGGCGTCAGTGGCTGATGAGGGACCAGGCAACTCTCTGCTTTCAAGAGAAGTGGCTGAATATACCTGGGTGTTAGGTGACCCTTCTTTATAGCATAGAAGATCAGGTCCTCTGCGGCTGATAAGGCAGTGGGGCTGGGACTGCTGCCTGAGAGAGGATGACATGGAGCAGAGAACTGTTAGCAAAAAGTTCCAACCTGGTCTAGATGTAGAGGGAGGATAAGTTGACCCCTTGAGCCTAAATAACTGATGGATGAGAAGAGAAAAAAATCGGTCCCTTAGCCAGGACAGAGAGGCTAAGAGACAAAGAAGTGCTTACACATAGCTCTTAGAAACCAAGTTGCTGACTTCTTCCAAGTGCCTTACTTATCCACTCCATCACTATGTGGAGTCACTGGGACACAGTGAAAGCTACATGTAGGAGGCCCACCTGACCAATCAGGAATGCCCTAGCTTGGCAGAGAAGGTGACTGTATTTATTTAATAGCTTCCACTATCAGACATGAGGCCAAGTGCTCTTCACATCCATTAGCTCATGTAATCCTCACAGAAAATCTCTGAGATAAATGCTATTACTAGCCCCACTTGGAAGATGAGGATCCTGGCAGGTGCCAGTTATTTCTTGTTGGCTCCTTTTTCTTTTTAACTGATTTGTTTTAATTGGAGGCTAATTACAATATTGTAGTGGCTTTTGCCATACATTGACATGAATCAGCCATGGCCTATTCTGTGCTCTCCTGTGCTTTGCAGAGGACTAGAAACCTGCAAACTACATTTCCCAGACTTCCTTGCTTGCTGGCCACTGGTTGGGCTCTACCAAAGGGAGACACTGGAGGAAGAGAGAAGCCATGTTTTTCTGCCTCTGCCAGTTCCTAATTATCAACTTCAGGGCTTCCCTGATAGCTCAGTTGGTAAAGAATCTGCCTGCAATGCAGGAGACCCTGGTCCATTCCTGGGTCAAGAAGATCCCCTGGAGAGAGAACAACATGATGTAGGCTGAAAAGACAAGAGTGGGTGACGGAAGACAGTGTAGACTACTCCTTGGTAGAGGGCCAGAGGGGTGACCATTACCTAGATTATTCCCAAAGAATGCGAGGCCCAGGGAGATGTTGTTGTAGCCCTGGGTGTGCATGCCTTGGATGTTCCAGCCAACACCTTCATACACCCTGCCATCGTTCCCAACCAGGAAGCTGCCAGGCAAGGAAACATGATTAAATGGCAAATTTCTGTAACTTCTCACCCATGCTTGGAATGCAAAAAGTTCTAGAGGCTCATATGTTACAATGACATAACAGTGAAAGGGAGTGGGATGATGCATTTTAGACTTTCAAGAGATGCAAGAATATGTCTTTAATTTTCTTGTGACTTAGTTTATCTGTGCTTCCCAGAATCTCACTTTAAAAATACTAATTTGGTTCCAAGTAGAATTTCAATGTGTGACTCTCAAGAACCTGAAGGGCATGAGAATCCATTCGTCATGTTTTTAAATGACAGGACCAAGCACTTGTACGTTGAAAACAGTGACCAGAATTTAGGGATTCCTTTAAGTTAACATTTTCTTCAGTTCCTCCTTAAGAATCCCTAAGCCCTTTTTTATCACAGAAATTTGGCTAGGATGTTCCTTTTCCCAGTTTAGTTTTTGAAGCTAAAGTATTTTTTTTCCTTCTACCTCCTCTTTATAATTTTCTCATCTTCCACATTCCAGTTGCAGTCTTAAAAATTTTATTTTCACAACTCTTACATGTTCAGCTTTTAACAGGTCATGAATTTCCACAGCAAACTGAGCACAGAAAGAACATTTCCCCAAAGTCGCCAAAGACCCAGAATGCAGAGGAATAGACCTCCTACCCTGCAGTGACATCAGCCTGAGAACCAGGTGGGGGCCTGTGTCCACCGTGTCCCTGCCTTTGCCACAGCACTGGCAGCTACTGAGGTACTCTGTCCCTGCAGCCTGTGGTCAGCCCAAAGTGAACAGTCCCTGTGGCTACACCAACTACACGCTTCAAACTAGAGACTGCGCCCTGTCACCCCCGAAACCTGGCTGCGAGACGCAGTGGCTGAAGCAGGCAACCAGCAGTGACAACGGCAGAGCGGCGGGGGCAGGCAGAGCGGCGGGGGCAGTCGTGGTCGGCTCGGCAGCTGAGCTGTAGTCAACACGGCACCCACAGAGGGCAGACGGGAAGACTCCCAGCCCTGGCCCTCTGGGGCCCTGGTGGCTACAGTGGGGGCTTCCAGCCACTCTTACTTATGTGCAGTCTCAACAAATCAAGGAGAGGATGTGGATTACCCTTTCCAAAGTGGATAATCCAGAACGCGTTTATACTTGTCCTTAGAATTCAGGCAAGAGGAGAAGGGGACAACAGAGGATGAGATGGTTGGGTGGCATCACCAACTCAATGGACATGGGTCTGGGTGAACTCCGGGAGTTGGTGATGGACAGGGAGGCCTGGCATGCTGTGATTCATGGGGTTGCAAAGAGTCGACTAAGCGACTGAACTGAACTGAACTTAGAATTCAGGGAGGAGAGCACCATTCCCTCTCTATATATATAAAGAAAAAGGGGAAAAGAGGAGGTTGTGGGCACCCACTCCACTGATAATCATCAGAGAGCATACTCAATACACAACACAAGCCTCTCCTGGCCTCATACACTTGCAGGCCCTCCTCCCTGCATCTCCACTGGTACGTCTCCTGTGGGATTCCAGTCTCACTGTGAGGGGGCCCTTCAGGGTACCTTGTGGAGAAAGCCCTGTCTGTGAGCAGAAGTGGAACAAGGCAGGACTAATAGGCAGCCTGGGAAGAGTTCTGAGTTCACACTCCTTCTCTGAGTGACTTTCAGCAAATTCTCTAACTTCTCCAGACCACAGCATCCTCACCTATGACACAGGGGTGGTAATATTTCTCCTGCCCATTCCTCAGTGTGTCAGGGAGAGCCTACTTGAGTAATACTTGTAAAGACCTTCATGAATTGAAATGTTCTTCGAGCTTCAAGAGGGAGACTGTACTTATCACACAACCTCCCTCACTTCTTTCCTGGAACTCCTAGCAGCCAAGACCACATCTGAATGTGTGGCTCACGGTGGTCCTCCTCATGACCCCTGGGAGACTTTGGATTCTGTCTATATTAGCATTTTTTATTCATTAGAAAAGCAACATGAATGGGAAATTAAGAAATGCAGAGAAGGGGGAACAGGAGACTCCCTCAAAAGGAGAACTCAAACATGGGCTCCAGGGACCCTGCCAGCCTCTTACTTGTAGGCCACATCACACCAGCCTTTGGTGTAGACGGAACGGGACTGCAGGCCCCTCAGCTTTTGACTGCATGCGTTCTGCTCCTCGCATTCCATCCCTGTGATCTGGTCCACGATGACATAGGCCACGGGCCGGGTCAGCTGGGCCCTGCAGGTCAGGGATCTGGCTCCCCACTCCTTGCGGGACATGATGGTGGGCACACCTGGGGGGAGGGGAGAGGGGAAATAGGCTGGCATGCTGAGGCCCTGCCATGCCCTCCACAGGCTGTCCAGGCCACCTTGAATCCTCTGTGATGGAAGAGGCCCCAGAAGGAGGCCTGCACCACCACAGCCTCCCCTTCCCTTCTCCATCTCTTGTTTGAAAGTGAAAGTAAAAGTGTTAGTTAACTCAGTCCTGTCCAACTCTTTGCGACCCCATGGACTATAGGCCACCAGGCTCCTAAAGAAAGTTCTGCCACTCTCCTCAAACCAGCAGCTCCCGTCAGAGCCCACAGGAAGCTCCATGAACACTGGGGTGGGGGATTCCCTCTTTCAGATGAATATGCACTGTGGGCAAGGCTGTGAGAGCCCCACCCAGGACCCCCGAGGGCTCCCTCATTATCCTTACTTGGGAGACCCCTGGAACTGCCTAAGTGAAGTGGCATCTCTACCCTGAGAGCTAGAGACTGGGATCCTTGTCTTTTTCCCTTGGGTTTCTTCTCCTTTCTGGAACCCACCTTTGCCTAAGGACTCAGAACAATCCATGGGAGGAGTTGTGGTTCTACCCTACCCCATCCACCCCACTCAGCCATAGTGATGTTCTAAGAAACACTTCTGTCTCCCTAAAAAGCCCCAGGCAGCCCCCCCAAATGCCTCACCATTGTGACCTGTGTGAATGAGCTGTGAGATGCCAACAAACAGGTCCAGAAGCTCCTGTGACAGCCCCCTGGCTTGGGTCTCATTCGAGGACAACTCTAGGGAATCCCCTGCAAAAGAACACTACGCTTGGTGCTGGTCCTTGGAAAATACCTGGACCAGCTCAGAGGCACGGGCTCCATGTTCCTCCTGCGACCCCATAGCCCACAGCCTCTTGGTCTCCCCAGATAATTTCCCACCTGACCCACCTGACTTCCTCTAGGAAATAAGAAAGAGGAAAACCACAGATGCATCTGGCCTCACACTGCCTCTGCCTCTCACATCTGCCCCAGTGAGGCCTTTCCCCCCTCCCACCCTCCCCAGCCTCCCTTCATTTCAGGTTCAATGCAGTCTCTCTTGTCTTCTCAGCTGGGCAGCTCATTCCCAGTTCAGCTGTATATGTATTAATAGACAGAGGGTCACATACCCAGATGGTCATCACATTAACATGTATTCATATGTTAAGCACCTAGTGATTCAGGCAAGGTTCTTAAAATACAGAAATTTACAGATCGTTGTGACTGCCCTACCCTACCAACTTAATTTTTTTTAAAGATAGGATTAATGGAGGATTAATCATCACAAATGGGCTTCCCAGATCGCTCAGTGAGTAAAGAATTCTCCTGCAATGCAGGAGCCTCAGGTTTGATCCCTGGGTCCGGAAGATCACTGGAGGAGGGCATGGCAACCCCCTCCAGTGTTCTTGCCTGGAGAATCCCATGGACAGAGGAGCCTGGCAGGCTACAGTCCTTGGGGCAGCAAAGAGTCAGAGCATAGCTGAAGCGACTGAGCACGCACACACACACACACACACACAAAAGCATCACAAATATACCTCATTCCCCTCTGTCTGTTCAGTAGCAGAGGTCATGGGGGCAATGTCACTGGAGCAACAATGTCACCCACAGACCAGCTCTGTAGTTAACAAAGCATTTTCAAGGGCGCGATCACATTTGTGGCTTAAAAAGTCTTTGTGAAATAAACAAAGCAAATTAACTACTCCTTATATACAAATGAGAAACTGAGGCTCGGAGAGCTTATTTGTCTAAAATGCTATAGGTTTTAAGCTGTGGATTTGGATTCCAAGCCAGGCTGTCTGACCCCAGGCCCATGTTCATAACCACTAGACTCTGCATCCACCCCCAAATTGTCAGATGACCGAGAGCAAGTCACTGCCACATTGAGGCCTGTTTCCCTGTCTACAAGACTAAGCTGTTAAGGGTCTCCACCGTGGTTCTGAGATTCTGTCCTTCTGTGAAATCATCAGGAGCGAATGCCTGACCGTGGCACTGACACCAGGCGGTACTGGGTAGGCTGGAGAGGCTGCTGAGGACCGGAGCCCGTCTCAGTTGGGGAGGGGGCACCTGAGCTGGACTCCGATAGGGAACACAGCTGATGGGGAGGAATGAGGACCCTGGAGAGGATAATTCACAAACACAACCAGGCTGGAGCTGATGCCAAAAGCACTTGTGACCTAGTAAAGGAAAACTCACCCCAGGCCACGAGATCCAAAGCAGACAAGACAAGAAAGCATAGCAGCATCCTCATGTGGTCCTAGGTCGCCAACAGGGAGAGTGTGGATCACAGCCCTGGGAGAGACACCGAGAGTCAGACCAATCCTCCTCACCCTTCAAACAGAGCACCTACCAATTGCACAGCCCCTGTCTGCCTCCTTGCCAAACTGAGAACCTCCTAAGGACCAGCACCTGGTGAGGCTTCTCAAGGTCCTCAGGACAAGGTTGACCCTCAGCAGATGCTCAATAAAGGTGAGCTAACACCTCTGTCTAGCCACCAGCGTACTATTACCCTGAGAATTCATGGTCCCTCCTAGGAGCCCGGTGCCTCATCTACAGATTTCCAGCACAGATAATAACAATTTCTAAAACTCTTGAGTAGCTATTTGAATAAACTCTCCATGGACATTTTTATATCTTAGTGCTGCTATTTTATATTCAATTCTTATAAAATTCCCATAAGATATTTGTAATCCTATTTTTTAATTTTTTTTGATTATGAAAGTATGATAACAGATTTACTAGAGGCTTGGAAAATATAGAATAAGGTTACAGATAGTTCCACTATATATTAAATTATTTTTTAAGTAAATAAATTAAGACTTTTAGTTGGAGTTTCAATATCAAACTCTCAAAAAATAACAGAATGAATATACAGAGACATAGAAGGTTATAGTAGACCTGAAAAGCAGAGAAGGCAATGGCACCCCACCCCAGTACTCTTGCCTGGAAAATTCCATGGATGGAGGAGCCTGGTAGGCTGCAATCCATGGGATCATAGGCTGCGGTCCATGGGATCGCTATGAGTTGGACACGACTGAGCAACTTCACTTTTACTTTTCACTTCCATGCATTAGAGGAGGAAATGGCAACCCACCCCAGTGTTCTTGCCTGGAGAATCCCAGGGATAGGGGAGCCTGGTGGGCTGCTGTTTATGGGGTCATACAGAGTCAGACACGACTGAAGCGACTTAGCAGCAGCAGCAGCATACCTAAAAAGCACTGTGAATCAATTGAACATAATTGAAATTTATACAATTTTCACACAACAGTAGGACACAAATTATATTCANTGTTTATGGGGTCATACAGAGTCAGACACGACTGAAGCGACTTAGCAGCAGCAGCAGCATACCTAAAAAGCACTGTGAATCAATTGAACATAATTGAAATTTATACAATTTTCACACAACAGTAGGACACAAATTATATTCAAGTTCTCTTTGACTGTAAGCTAGGAGATATACCCAGGGACATAAAAAGGTGCAAAATTTTCATGGTCTTGAAATCATATGGAGTCTGTTCTCTTACCACTGTGAAATTATCATAATCTCATTTTTACATGTGAGAACACATGTGAGGCTCAGAAGAAGCAAACTACAGTAGAGGCAGAGGTGGGCTTTATTCACAAAGATTCTCTAACTTCTTCTCAAGTGAGAATGGTACTAATAGCAGCACTTACCAAATACTGACCACATCCTATGTTCCAAGTATTTGCTGAGGTAGTGGTGGTAGTTTAATCACTAATTCATGTCCAACTCTTGACCCCATGGACTGTATGGCCTCCAGGCTCCTCTGTCCATGGGATTTTCCAGGCAGGAATATGGAGTGGGTTTCCATTTCCTTGTCCAGGAGGACTTCACAGTTACTCATTAAGTATCTTCACAATGACCTATGAGAACTGTACTTATCATCAGGAAACTGGAATTCAGAGAGGTTAGGTCTCTAGCCCAAAGTTACCCAGTTAGAAAGGGCAGATCTGTCTGACTTGAAAACCTCTGCCTGGAACTTCTCCACAATCTGCTTGAGTTTCTGATGATGGAGATTCACAACAGGGCCCAGGAGGTTAACCTCCAGAATTATTATGTCCTTTCCATTGCAGAAATATTTTCTGCTGTGTCAGGCAGAAATGAACTGCTTATTTCAACTCAATCCAAAGGAAATATAGACTCCGTGAGATGTCAACCAAAACATCAACGGTTCTCCCCATTATCCTACTAAGAAACTGTAGAGAGGTTTGAGATCAAATGGGGTAGATGACTACCCTCAAGAGATTTTATGTTATCATCAGTAGTTTCCAGATGGAAAATGTTTAGAACCTCAGTTTAAAATGAGCATACAGGAACTTCCTGGATCAGGACAAGCAACCTCTCGGCCATTAACACCCAGGAATCCATTCATTCAAGAAGACTGTGTCCTGATGACAAGTGAGCCCTCCACAGAGGAAGGCAGTCACCTAATGTGGGAAAGTGTTGAGTGTCCCTCTTTGGTCAAAAAAGAAGCAAGGATTCACTTCCCCAAAATGGAAGCCCCATAGGCTGTACGCCCAGGAAAGAAGCTGGCGTCTTGCAAAACTACCTAGACACCAGCAATCAATTCTGGTCAACAGGAGGTCTAGACTCTGGTCACTTAATTGTGGTGCTTCCCCAACCATGAATGATAATGTAGCGAATGCTGTCCCGAGCTTGTCACATCACACAGCTGAAGTAGAAAAGCTTGAGTGCAACCCCTGACCATGCCAAGGCAGGAATTTCTGGTGTCTCCCATCCCTACCTCTAACTGCAAACACTGAGCCAGCAGGACAGGCTGCAGCCACAGTTGGCCTGCCATGGCTCACATTGCTATGTATTCTCTGTACTTAAAATGAAGATGAAATATCAGAACAGGAGACAAGTGAGATATAATAGATAAGGATTCCAGGCTAGTCAGAAAGGAAAGAAATTGGGTAGCAGTGATCCCAGGACCCCATAGCCTTGGCAAGAAAGATCCAGGCATGGTGGAACCAAACCCATTTAGAACAATTTAGGTAGAGAGTTTTCTTAGAGTTCAAGAATGGAGATCAGGGGAACTTTCTCCACCGTGTTAACTTTGTAACCTGACAGAGTCCAAATCCCTCCAATAATAGAGGGAGGTTCTCAAGAAGACACACACACACACACACTCAGAAATACCTGTGGATCCCTTGCTGTCCCAGTCCCACAGGTCGAGCTGCAGCCGGCTCACCCCTCATTGGCTGCAGGACCTCCTTTCATTCTTGGCCTCTGACCCTGCCGTCCTCCTCGGCCCTTCACCCTCCCAGGCACTAGAGGGCACTCTCACCCTGGGAATGGAGAATGGGCCCTAGCTTTCCAGCGAGGAGAGAAAGGCCAAGAGCCTTAACAAAAGGAGGAGAGGGGGAGAAAGAGGAGGGCCAGGCTCTGCTAAGTCCACAGTCTACAGCGCGGAGAGGGAATCAGTGAGACCAGACAGGTGCTGACAGCAGGGGCCTGCCCTGTGAATAATCCCAGGTACCTCCTCCCTGAGAAAGGGTGCGGCTGCCCAAGGCTCCCCAGGTGCTTCCTCAGCCCCAGCCTCCAGGAAGCCCTGCCAATTAGCTATGCTTTGCACTGGCTAGGTGTGTGGAATCCAGAGAGGAAGAAGATAGGGTCCCCACCCTCAAGGAGCTCAAAGTCAGAAGTGAGAGGCTAGGCCAGCACACCAACAACCACCCTACAAAGCAGAGGCTGCACCTGACTGCTTGGAGAATGCTTTATTGGGCTTGCATATTATTTTTAGTTTTGCATTTCAATTTAGATAGACACTATTATTTTAAAATCTAGAGATTTAAAATAAAATATTGAGGTATATAGGAGTCTTAGCTCAGGGTGCCATAAAATACCCTAGACTGAATGACTTAGAAACTTATTTTCTCACAATTCTGGAGACTAGAGTCCACAATCAAGACTCCAGCATAGTCAGTTTTGGGTGAAGGCTCTCTTCCTGGCTTGGAACTGTTAGGGGAAAAACTGATCGAAACCACCCACCCTAGCCAGGCACCATAGCAACCCATTTGCATGAGTTATTTTATGACAGGAGGTCCTGGTAAGAAACACAGAACTAACAAGTCATCACCAACCAGAAAAATTTGGGAAAGGTCAAAAGGAGATGCCGTGTGTCCTACCAACCTCCCAGAATCCTACTTGCTAGAATCTATCTTGGCTGAGGAAGGTGTGAGCCACCAGGAAAGACCCTGAGTCAGAATATTGGCCAGAGACAATCTGGAAACTAATCCCATCACCATAAAACCTGAGACTGTGAGCCACATGGCAGAGCAGTCCTCCTGGCTTCCCTGACCCTCCCACTCTCTGACCAGGCACCCCTTCCCAATAGTCTTTTGCTTTGTCAGTGCATGTGTCTCTTCGGACAATTCATTTCCAACTGTTAGACAAGAGAACACTCTCAGGCCCTGGAATCTTCTCACTGTTTCCTGACCTAGTGCGGGGAAAGAGAGAGTGAGAAAGCTCTCTGATGTCTTTTCTTATAAGAACCCTAATCTCTTCACAAGGGCCCCACCCCCCATGATCTCATCTAGCTCTGACTAACTCCCAAAGGTCCTATCTCCAAATACCATCACCTTGGAGGTTAAGGCTTCAACACATGAATTTTCAAGGAGACACAATTCAATCTATTTTGTTGTTCAGTTGCTCATGTCTGACTCTTTGTGACCCCATGGACTGCAGCATGCCAGGCTTCCCTGTCCTTCACCATCTCCTGGAGGTTGCTCAAACTCACGTCTATTGAGTCAGTGATGCCATACAATCATCTTATCCTCTGTCATCCCCTTCTCCTCCCGCTTTTAATCTTTCCCAGCATCNTGCTGCAATTCATGGGGTCGCAAAGAGTCGGACACGACTGAGTGACTGAAATGAACTGAACTGAACTGACTGATGCTGGATTGGGACGTAAAAAATGAACAGATGTTTCCCAAAACTAGAGGGGAAGAGTGAGTGCATGTGAGCAGACCCTGAGGTTCACAGCTGCATGACTCTTAGAGCACAAACCACCTCCCTCCAGCCCTCTTCTCGCAAGGAAGGATCTCTCCTCTTGAGAAAGGGAGGAACTTGGTGAATCCGTATGTCAGTTCCCTGGCAAGTTCTCCTCACTCCAGAGCACCTACAGATGAAACCACCATGTACTATGTGAAAGCAAGAGGTTCACCTTTACTCTAAACACTAAACACTGTTTTAGCGTTCTAAGTTCTTACTTGCAATGTAAGTTCCCATCCCTTCTCAACTAGCCTAGCGCAAAGTTATTTCAGTATCATCATTATTTGATGTGAAAGTAAAGAGAGAATGTATAAATTTGGCCTCATAGTAACTAAGATCTAAGCCGAGTTTCCCCAACATTTCTGCAGTGATAGGGGCCCTCTGAATTGTCCACAGATCACATATGTATCTTGTATATTTCTTATCCCAGACTTGAAATCAATTATTTCTCCAAGAAACTCTGTCTTCCCATCACAAGTAACCATCACCCAACAGTATCCTTTACAAATGTCATGTTATAAGGGTAATACTAAATGAAACACAAGTGGCTCAGGAGCTGGTTAGTGTCTGACATTACTTTGGGGACCTTTTCACCAACCACCAGGAAATTGACACTTGACGTGTGAACATTTGGCGAAGTTTGGTGAAGTTTCTCTACCATTTGGTTATTCACTTGTGTTCTTTGTATAGGAAGAGCAGAATAGATGCTTTTTTTTTCCCCCCTTTTTACAGGTTTTCAAATATATAAGTGGATTCAGGTTTTCCAAAGGTGATCAGTTAGGCATTTTGTATCATTATGAACTTATGAGTTTAAATTTAATGAGCTCAGACCCATAGAAATTATTGTTGCTCTCAAGGCTCAGCTTGTCCTGTTGGGTAGATAGCAGGCATTGGAATTCTCCCACTAGGCAGCAGTCTCCCAAAACCTTTTGACTCAAACTGAGAAAATGATTTTTGGCTTCATTGTTATCTGATATGAGAAAATGTTTCACACTTAACTTGCACATTTTTTATCCTCAGACACAAAATCAGTTGTTTCTCCAAGAACTTTTTATTTCTTTTATTGGGATATTGTAATTTCAGCTCACAATCTGGTGCTAACTTATTGCTACTGGATTGATCAGAGTTTCCAGATCTTTCAACCAGACAGTGGTTAAAAATGTTCAGATGAAACACTTCATGAGTTCATAAGTACCTCGTGAGTTTATCCTTATATTTTCAATTCAAATCCAGGGCTCTGGTATATTACTTAACCTCTTCTTTTTCCACCCTGAGAATCTTACTTTCAAAAACACTGGGAGTGATGGAATTAGAATATCACATATTTACTCATTTGTTTGATCCCACATCTCACAGTAAACTTTCATGCAAAAATAATACAAAGATTAGCACCAACAATATAATTACTAAAATAGTTTAAAAGTAAATTTGCAGACGCTCTTCTCATTCCCTCCACATTTTTTTTTTCAGTTCTGTAATCTGCTACATTGTTAGCACTCACAAATATTACATACTATACTCTCACTTTGATAATCTTCATTTAGTCTTAGTTTACAAATACACATACATTAATATTTATCTCTGGTCTTTACGTTAATGTCTTATTTTGGTTGTTTGAGGTCATTATCTTGTAGACTCCTAAGGAAGGGCTCATGAGACTATATTCCCAGAGTTCTTACATGTTGATGAGAGTATATCTATGACCTTTGTATTTGAAACTCAATTTTATTGACTATAAAACCCTTGGCTCACATTATCACATTTTTTCCTTACATTTTAAACACATTCTTCCATTTTTTTCCTACCTGAAAATGTTGTCCAAAAGTCTGATGACATTTTTCTCTCTTATTTGTAACATTTTTGGTTTTTATCCTGAATGCCCAAAGGAAATGTTTTTTTGAAACCCGTTAGTTTAATATACCCTGTAATTCNAAGCAGTGTGTGAACAGAGAGGAAGATGTGTATAAGAGACAGCTATATTGGTTACTTTCCATCTGGTTGTTTTACTCTTGTTTTTTATTTCTTTTGGATTTTTAATTTTTTTCCTTTATTTGATCTTCATTTTCTTCTAAGGTATTATCTGTTATGTGCATTTACTTTTTATTTCCCTTCTTCTACCTGATCATTTCTGAAATGGTTAGTATATTTCTTACTCTCTCATGAGTCCTATTACCCGATTTCTCATATTTTACACTTCTAGTTAATTTTTCTTTCCTATCTTACATGATTTTCTGGATACTTTTAGCTGGATCTGAAATGCTAGTTTATAATTTTTTATCTATGAGCATCACTTAGGTGGGGAGGTACTGGGTGGCCTGTGTGGACACAGCCTGGGCCTGGGTCTGGAGTAGTGCACGGTCCTGTCCTCACAGTGGTATGGGAGGATGGGGACATGGGACCATAGAGACAAGCAACCAGAGCCAGTTCTGAGCCTCGGATTGGAAAAGAATAGAACAGAGATAATGCTGGCAGGATGGGGGACTGCCCAAGGTCCAGCAAATCTTGCCCAAAGAGGGTATATCCAGCAAATTGGAAAGGGGAGCAGGGACTTGGCCCACTCCCCTTTATTCATCCATTTCTCCAATAAATATCTGTCTCATCTTCTAAATTCTAGACACTGCTGAAGAACTGAAGACACAGACATGAATGAAACTGGACAACCTCACAACCCAGTGGAGAGAATGTCTATAAACAATTACTCCCCTGAAATAAGGGCTCCATACAAATTAGGGCAAAGCAGTGTGTGAACAGAGAGGACAGGCTGGGACATTGACCTGGGTCACATGTGAGGCTGGGGGCTGCCAGGCAGACGGCAGGGGAAGGCACACCAGGAGAGGGGTGTGTGCCAGGGGACAAGAAAGCTCATCTGGCTGAAGACTTGGGTGGTGGGGAGAGGAAGGTGAGAAGAGAGGAAGACTGGGCCCACACTCAGAGGGCTGGGAACATCCAACTCCAGAGTTTAAGGGACTCTGGGAGATGCTGGCAGGAAATGATCACACTAACCTGAGACAGAGGGACAGGATGGGGTTGGCAAGGAGAGGATACAGGTGTTGAATCAGAATGGAGAGGAAGGGGAGGACCAGCAGGTGGGGTTGGGGAAGGGGATGGTCTTGGGAGACAAAGGGGCTCCCTAGTGTCTGAAATGAGGCCAAGTCTTAATGATGTTGTACAAAGCCCGCCCAGAAGACTGAACCTTGGTCACATCACTGTGCCCCACCAGCAGGTAGTTGGGGACCAAGTGCCCCTTGACCACGGAACACTGGATCAGGTCCTGGGCTGCCTCCAGCGCTGCGGCATTGGGCGGGGAACCTGCAAACACAGCAGACTCATCAGCTATAGGATTCCCGAGTTTGTTCCAGGGCAGGACACACTCCTAGATCCCCCTAACCCACCTTTACCACCAAACTGGTAGGTAAAGTTTCTATCTGTCCACCTTGCAGACAGATAGAAAACCAAGACTTTAGATTCCTCAGCACCAAAGTGCTTCCTGAATCAGAAGAGCAGAGCCTGAGACACAATATACAGTCATTCTGGGGCTCTCCAAAGCCTTTAGCCTTTAGTTCCACAGGCGACAATCTAACCCCCTAGACCAACCTAGGCAGCATGTTCAAAAGCAGAGACATTACTTTGCCGACTAAGGTCCGTCTAGTCAAGGCTATGGTTTTTCCTGTGGTCATGTATGGATGTGAGAGTTGGACTGTGAAGAAGGCTGAGCACTGAAGAATTGATGCTTTTCAACTGTGATATTGGAGAAGACTCTTGAGAGTCCCTTGGACTGCAAGGAGATCCAACCAATCCATTCTGAAGGAGATCAGCCCTGGGATTTCTTTGGAAAGAATGATGCTAAAGCTGAAACTCCAGTACTTTGGCCACCTCATGCGAAGAGTTGACTCACTGGAAAAGACTCATACTGGGAGGGATTGGGGGCAGGAGGAGAACGGGACAACAGAGGATAAGACGGCCAGATGGCATCACTGACTCAATGGACATGAGTCTCAGTGAACTCTGGGAGTTGGTGATGGACAGGGAGGCCTGGCGTGTTGCCATTCATGGGATCGCAAACAGTCAGACATGACTGAGCGACTGAACTGAACTGAGAAACATTTTAGGTTGTCACAGTGAGGGGAAGGATGTTGTAGGTATCTAGTAGTTAGAGGCCAGGGATGTTGCTAAATACCCTACAATGAACAGGGCAGCCCCAATGAATTGTCTGACTTGAAATGTTGATAATGCTGTGGTTGAGCAACCCTGCATTAGCTGTAGAGTGTTTTCTTCACCTTCACATGCCCAGCATCATCCCCAGGCATATTCCTGGCTCACCCCTTCCCCTATCCAAGGCCCGATCTAGTACTAGCCCCCAGTGACATAGCCTTCTCTTCCCAGAGATTCCACAAAAGGCCCCTGAGCTTAAACAAACTCTGATCAAATCTCTGAGCAATAGCAATTCTCAGCATGCACTCTGGATGCAGAGACAGGGCTCATCTGTGCATCTGGCAAATAAGGCAAGTGTCCACACGTGGATGTCATGGTAAAAACTTATCAGAAACATACACAAAGATCTTCTTTCCTTGTCTAATGTGTCGTGGATATCAGAAGAGAGAGGCATTTGTTTGAGTGTGAAAGATGTAAATTTGGGGTGGAATTCTGTCTCAGAGGCCACCTCTCACACTAAACTTAGTTCACCATCAGATCTGAAGCTGGGAAAACCCAGCACTGCTGCTGCTGCTGCTAAGTCGCTTCAGCAGACACTGTCAGATGCTTTCCCTCAAATACCACACAATGACCACTACTGCCCAAAGCATCCACTTACCAGAGAAGGTGCCCATAAAGGCGAGGCCCAGGGCAATGTCATTGTAGCCGGGGGTGTGGGAACCTTGGATACTCCAGCCTACTCCTTCATAGATGATGCCATCCTGGCCCACAAGGAAGCTAGAGGAGAGCCAGGGGAGATGGAGAAGGTCATGAAAGAGAGGCACTCTGAGACTGTTCCATTCACTCATTCATTCTTGTCTACTCATCAGACATTGAATAGCTTCATCCCTTTCTCCTCCTGCCCCCAATCCCTCCCAGAATCAGAGTCTTTTCCAATAAGTCAACTCTTCACATGAGGTGGCCAAAGTATTGGAATTTCAGCTTTAGCATCATTCCTTCCAAAGAACACCCAGGACTGATCTCCTTTAGAATGGACTAGTTGGATTTCCTTGCAGTCCAAGGAACTCTCAAGAGTCTTCCCCAACTCCACAGTTCAAACGCATCAATTCTTCGGTGTTCAGCTTTCTTCACAGTCCAACTCTCACATCCATACATGACCACTAGGAAAACCATAGCCTTGACTAGACGGGCCTTTGTTGGCAAAGTAATGTCTCAGCTTTTCAATATGCTATCTAGGTTGGTCATAACTTTCCTTCCAAGGAGTAAAAATCTTTTAATTTCATGGCTGCAGTCACCATCTGCAGTGATTTTGGAGCCCAAGAAAATAAATCTGACACTGTTTCCACTGTTTCCCCATCTATTTCCCATGAAGTGATGGGACCAGATGCCATGATCTTAATTTTCTGAATGTTNAAAAATCTTTTAATTTCATGGCTTCAATCACCATCTGCAGTGATTTTGGACTCCAGAAAAATAAAGTCTGACACTGTTTCCACAGTCTCCCCATCTATTTGCCATGAAGTGATGGGACCGGATGTCATGATCTTAGTTTTCCGAATGTTGAGCTTTAAGCCAACTTTCACTCTCTTCTTATCAGCTCAGTCCTGTATGACTCTTTGAGACCCCATGGACTGTAGCCCGCCAGGCTCCCCTGTCCACGGAATTCTCCAGGCAAGAATACTGGAGTGGGCTGCCATTTCCTTCTCCAGGGATCTTCCCGACCCAGGGATCGAACCTGGGTCTCCTGCATTGTAGACAGACGCTTTACCGTCTGAGCCACCAGAACCAGAGGCCCTGCCAATTCCCACCTCTTCAAACATTCTTAGCTTCCATTGCACCACGCTCTCCCAGTTGCTTCTTCTCTGGCTGATCCCTGTCACCTCATCTTCTTGTGTAAGGAAAGATGTCCTCCCCAAGGAGGCTGATACTTTCCAGATGAGAGGAGAGTCTAGCATGAGGGAGACAAACTTCAGGTTGGGGCTGAACTGAGAGACAGAGCCTAAGCCGAGGAGTGGGAGGTGATTATGTGAAAAAGGCATAATCTTTAGATGCTCCTTTCTATGGGTTTTACAATCTTCCTTGCATTTGATGTCCTATAGTACCTTTTCAGCAGAGCCTTGGTCTCCATCATGTCAATATCTGACCTTTCAAAAGGACACACATTCACACTACTGTCCATAAAGGAGATAACCAACAAGGACCTACAGTATAGCACAGGGAACTATACTTTATATTGTGTGGTCATAACAAACACCCTCTCCAACAACACAAGAGTTGACTCTACACATGGACATCACCAGATGGTCAATACCAAAATCAGATTGATTATATTCTTTGCAGCCAAAGATGGAAAAGCTCTATACAGTCAGCAAAAAGAAGACCAGGAGCTGACTGTGGCTCAGACTATGAACTCTTACTGCCAAATTCAGACTTAAATTGAAGAAAGTAGGGAAAACCACTAGACCATTTAGGTATGACCTAAGTCAAATCCCTAGGATTATACAGTAGAAGTGACAAATAGATTCAAGGGATTATATTTGCTAGATAGAGTGCCTGAAGAAGTATGGATGGAGGTTTGTGACACTGTACAGGAGGTGGTGATCAAGACCATCCCCAAAAGAAAGAAATACAAAAAAGGCAAAATGGTTGTCTGAAGAGGCCTTAAAAATAGCTGAGAAAAGAAGAGAAGCTAAAGGCAACAGAGAAAAGGAAAAATATACTCATCCAAATGCAGAGTCCCAAAGAATAGCAAGGAGAGATAAGAAAGCCTTCCTCAGTTATCAATGCAAAGAAATAGAGGAAAACAATAGGATGGGAAAGACTAGAGATCTCTTCAAGAAAATTAGAAATATCAAGGGAAAAATTCATGC
The DNA here is from genome assembly GCA_006410875.1 of Neotragus pygmaeus. NCBI lineage: Eukaryota > Metazoa > Chordata > Mammalia > Artiodactyla > Bovidae > Neotragus > Neotragus pygmaeus. Next base: position 26,069 of record SJYV01027665.1, read on the forward strand.
AAAGATGGGCATAATAAAAGACAGAAATACTATGGACCTAACAGCAGAAGCAGAAGATATTAAGAAGAGGTGGCAAGAATACACAGAACTATACCAAAAAAAAAAAAAAAAAATCTTCATGACCCAAATAACCACAATGCTGTGATCACTCACATAAAGCCAGATATCCTGGAGTCAGAAGTCAAGTGGGCCTTAGGAAGCATCAATACGAACAAAGCCAGTGGAGGTGATGGAATTCCAGTTGAGCTATTTCAAATCTTAAAAGATGATGCTGTTAAAGTACTGCAGTAAATACATCAGCAAATTTGAAAAACTCAGCAGTGGCCACAGGACAGGAAAAGGTCAGTTTTCATTCCAATCCCAAAGAAAGGCAATGCCAAAAAATGCTCAAACTACCACACAATTGCACACATCTCATACATTAGCAAAGTAATGTTCAAAATTCCCCAAGTGAGGCTTCAACAGTATGTGAACTGAGAACTTCCAGATGTTCAAGCTGGATTTAGAAAAATCAGAGGAACCAGAGATCAAATTGCCAACATCTGTTGGATCACAGAAAAAGCAAGAGAGTTCCAGAAAAATATCTACTTCTGCTTCATTGACTATGCTAAAGCTTTTGACTGTGTGGATTACAACAAACTGTGGAAAGTTCTTAAAGAGATGGGAATACCAGACCACTTTGCCTGCCTCCTGAGAAATCTGTATGCAGGTCAAGAAGCAACAGTTAGAACCAGACATGAAAAAATTGACTAGTTCCAAATTGGGAAAGGAGTATATCAAGGCTGTATATTGTCACCCTGTTTATCTAACTTAAATGCAGAGTACATCATGAAAAATGCCAGGCTGGATGAAGCACAAGCTGAAATCAAGATTACTGGGAGAAATATGAATAACCTCAAATATGCAGATGACACTACCATTTTGGCAGAAAGCAAAGAGGAACTAAAGAGCCTCTTGATGAAAGTGAAAGAGGAGAGTGAAAAAGTTGGCTTAAAATTCAACTTTAAAAAACTAAGATCATGGCATCTGATCTGATCACTTCATGGCAAATAGATGGGGAAACAATGCAAACAGTGTCAGACTTTATTTTGGCAGGGGGTAGAGGGAGCCTCCTAAATCACTGCAGATAGTGACTGCAGCCATGAAATTAAAAGACACTTGCTCCTTGGAAGAAAAGCTATGACCAATTTAGACAGCATGTTAAAAAGCAGAGACATTACTTTGCCAACAAAGGTCCATATCATCAAAGCTATAGTTTTCCCAGTAGTCATGTATATTTGGGTTGGACCATAAAGAAAGCTGAGCACTGAAGAATTGATGCTTTTGAACTGTGGTGTTGGATAAGACTCTTGAGAGTCCCTTGGACTGCAAGGAGATCCAACCAGTCAATATTAACAGAAATCAGTCCTAAATACTCATTGGAAGGACTATGCTAAAGCTGAAGCTCCAATCCTTTGGCCACCCAATGTGAAGAACTGACTCATTTGAAAAGAACCTAAAGTTAGGAAAGATTGAAGGCAGGAGAAGAAGGGGACGACAGAGGATGAGATGATTGGATGACATCACGGACTCGATGGACATGGGTTTGAGCAAGCTCTGGGAGTTGGTGACGGGCAGGGAAGCCTGGCATGCTGCAGTCCAAGGGGTCTCAAAGTGTCAGACACAACTGAGTGACTGAACTGAACTGAACTAAATAACCTATAAGGGAAAAGAATCTGAAAAAGAATATATATGTATGTATAAAACTGAATCACTTTGCACCTGAAACTAACAAAACATTATAAACAGCTATACTTCAATTAAAATTAATGAAGACACACATTTGGGAACGTGCTCAAGGGAGATGACCACCCCTTAGCTACATCCTAAATAAGGCCTACTCAGGGCTTGGTGAGGAATCCGTGAGTGAGAAGGACCACCTCTCCTATGCTGGGCTCTCAGTAGATATTAGCTCCTCTCCCCACTCCTTTTACAGGATCAGTATCCACCCCCATGGGAAGAGAAGCCATCACAGACTCAGACACACTTACTTGTACCCAATATCACACGAGTCCAATCTATCCATGAAGGAGGACTGGATATCTTGGACCAGGACACGGCATTCATCAGACTTGTTGCAGGTTCGCCCCGCGGTGTGGATAATGATGACATACTGAGCCGGCTGGTTCATCTTGGGGCAGTGGGCCTCCCTGGCATCCCAAGCAGACCGCTGGACAATAAGTGGGCAAGCTGTAGTGCGGCATAAACATGGATGTGAGGATTCATTGTGTCCGCTCAGGTCACCCACCTCACTACTGAACATCCCGCCCACCCTCTCGGCAACCTGCCCTGACCATGACTATGGACCTGGAGAGCCCGGCAGCTCCTGGTGGCCTATCTGGGAACAGGAATTGCATTCAAGATGCAGGAGTTAAGAATCACCAGTTGCAACCCCAAAAATCAGAACCCAAAAGACAATGGGAATGTTGATCTTGAGGGGACATGGATGCTTTATCCCAAGTCCAAAGTGTATTTATCTGAACAACTGTCGAGTGTGTGTGTGTATAACAAGGTCTTTTGGGAGAAATCAATTGAATTTTCATCTGAAAACATGTCTTTAAGAATCACTTGTAGTCCACAAAACTCTGTCAGTGTAAGCAATTATTAATGCTAACAGACGACAACATCCAAAGGCAGAATTCAAATTCACTCCAAGGTCTAATACAAAAGTCCAATTTTCTTTAAAATTCTATTAAGTCCAAGAAAAGGTGAATAGTGCCTATGAACTATACTGTTTGTTTAGGCCACACCATGTGGCTTGTGGGATCTAAGTTCCCTAACCAGGGATCAAACTTGGACCCCCAGCAGTGAAAGCACAGAGCCCTAACCACTGGACAACCAGGAAACTCCCTTCTATCTGTCCTGGTTTTGATGCTGCTACTTGTTAAACTCCAAATCTGCTTTTAATCTTCCTTGAATTACGTTAATCTCTTCCTTTAAGTCAGTACAAGTAATACCTTAAGCTCTTTGGTCTATTAATGCAGCTCTATTGATAATTTTTGTATTCAGAAAGGTGTGCATTCTTGTGTTTGTATATCCTATCCTTCGCCAGGCTTTTTCCCCTTCATAGCACTTCTCACCATTTCACCATGTAACACACCAACTATTTTACTTGTTTGTGTTCTTATTGTGTTTCTCGACTGTCTTGATTGAAACTTCATGAGGGCACTGCTGTTGTGCGTTTGCTCTCTTGATACATCCTCAGTGACGCGCAGGTGCTCAGTAAATAACTGACATAAAAATGAGTGAACACACGGTAGACTATGCAGAGTGCAGTGCCTCTATCATTCTAGGAATCTGAGGGACAAGTAGGTGACCTGGAAGGCCCCTCTCAAGGTTTGCCAGCCCTAATGTTTCAGAGAGCTGGGTGACCAGTTGCCCATCAGAGGACTCCAGTGAAAAAGACAGCCTCTTCAATAAGTGGTGCTGGGAAAACTGGACAGCTATGTGTAAAAGAATAAAATTAGAACACTTCCTAACACTATACACAAAAATAAACTCAAAATGGATTAAAGGCTTAAATGTAAGGCCAGAAACTATATAGCTCTTGGAGGAAAACATAGACAGTACACTCTTCGACATAAATCGCAACAAGATTCTCTCTGACCCTCCTAAATTAATGGAAATAAAAACAAACAAGTGGAAACTAATAAAACTTAAAAGCTTTTGCACAACAAAGGAAACTATCAACAACATGAAAAGATAAAATGTAGAATGGGAAAAAATAATTGCAAACGAAGTAACTGACAAAGGGTTCAGTTCAGTTCAATTCAGTTCAGCCACTCAGTCGTGTCCAACTCTTTGTGACCCCATGGACTTCAGCACGCCATGCCTCCCTGTCCCTCACCAACTCCCAGAGTTTGCTCAAACTCATGACCATTGAGTCGGTGATCCCATCCAGCCATCTCATCCTCTGTTGCCCCCTTCTCCTTCCGCCTTCAATCTTTCCTAGCATCAGGGTCTTTTAAAATGAGTCAGCTCTTCACATCAGGTGGCCAAAGTACTGGAGTTTCAGCTTCAACACCAGTCCTTCCAATGAATATTCAGGACTGATCTCCTTTAGGATGAACTGATTGGATCTCCTTGCATTCCAAGGGACTCTCAAGAGTCTTCTCCAACACCACAGTTCAAAAGCATCAATTCTTCTGCACTCAGCTTTCTTTACAGTCCAACTCTCACATCCATACATGACTATTGGAAAAACCATAGCCTTGACTAGATGGACCTTTGTTGGCAAAGTAATGTCTCTGCTTTTTGATATGCTGATATGTTTATCATAGCCTTTCTTCCAAGGAGCAAGCATCTTTTAATTTCATGACTGCAGTCACCATCCGCAGTGATTTTGGAGCCCCCAAAAAATAAAGTCTGCCACTGTTTACACTGTTTCCCCAGACAAAGGGTTAACCTCCAAAATACATAAGCAGCTCATACAGCTCGATATCAGAAAAACAAGCAACCCAATAAAAAAAAATGGCAGACATTTCTTCAAAGAAGACATACAGATAGAGAATAAACACATGAAAAGATGCTCAACAGTACTCATTATGAGAAAAATACAAATCAAAACTACTGTAACGTATCACTCATACCAGTCGGAATAGCCATCATCAAAAAAATCTACAAACAGTAAATGCTGGAGAAGGTATGGAGGAAAGAGAACCCTCTTGCATTGTTGATGGAAATATAAATAGATATAGCCATTATGGAAAACAAATGGAATAGTACGAAAATTCCTTAAAAATCTAGGAACAAATCTACCATATGACCCAGAAATTCCACTACTGGGCATATACCCCAAGAAAACCACAATTATAGAAGACACAGGTACCTCAATGTTCACTGAAGTGATGTTTACAATAGCCAAGACATGGAAGCAACCTAGATGTCCATCAACAGATGAGTTTGTATTTAAAAAATAAGTTGTGGTACATTTATACAATGGAATATTATTCAGCCACAATAAGGAATGAATCTGAGTCAGTAGTAGTGATATGGATAAACCTAGAGCTTCTTATACAGAGTGAAGTAAGTCAGAAAGAGAAAAATAGGTGTCATATAGTAACATATATATATGGAATCTAGAAGAATGGTACTGATGAACCTCGTAGAGAACAGACTTGTACACACAGCAGAGGAATATGAGGGTGGGACAAATTGAGAAAGTGGTATTGACATATATACACTATCATTAGTAAAACAGACAGTGGGAAGTTGCTAAATGACTCAGCCCAACCCGGCACATTGTGATGACCTAGAGGGCTGGGGCAGGGGGGGGGGGATATATATAATTATGACTGATTCACATTGTCTTATGGCAGAAACCAACACAAAATTGTAAAGCAATTTTCCACCAATTAAAAAATACTTTAAAAAAAAAAAAAAAAAGAACAACTCCAGTGAGAGCCTGACTGAAAAAGTCACATCCAATGGCATTTGGAAGTGAGTGGGAGTAGATCTTGAGGGAGGTCCAGTAAGACTCAAGGCCTTAGGGACTTCCCTGGGGGTTCAGTGATTAACACTCCATACTTCCAAGGTAGGCAACCTGACTTTGATTCCTGGTCAGGGAACTAAGATCTCATATGCCTTGCAGCACTGCCAAAAAAAAATTTTTTTAAGACTTAAAGTCTTACCTTCCTTGAGACTTGCATTCTGCTGAGAGGACAGGCAGCTCTCGCCTTTCACAAAGAGTGGCTGGACATACAGGGGTGACAGGTGGCCCTTGCGGACAGCAGAGGAGATCAAAGCTTCCATGGCTGACAGGGCGGCGGGGCTAGGGCTGTGGCCTGGAAGAGAGTGGTCCTTAGGAAGCCTCGATCTGGCCTGAGTTGCAGAGTTCTGTGGCGGAGGACAAGATGTCCTGCCAGCTCCTGCATAGCTGTTGAAGGGGGAGGAAGGGGAACAGGCTCATCCTGAGTGCCAGACAGTTTGGAATTCAAGGGTCTGCCTGGACAGAGCTTTGGTGACTGGAAAGACCTTTCCCAAAGACCCACTGAGACTTCATTCTTCTGTCTCCCTGGGGAAGAGCTGGGTGGCAGCCCCATGCTCACTAATGCCCCCGGGCTGCGTTAGGGCTTCCCATCACTAGGGCCCTTCCAGGCATGTGCCAGCCTCTCTGTCTGCAGTGACTGCTGTAATCCTGACGTCGAGCCTGTGAGGCAGATGCTATGATGAACCCCACTATTCACAAAGAGGGACTTGAGGTTGCCAAGAAGTACTGAGCTCAAGATCCCACAGCTCACAAAGTAACACCCAGGGGCAAAGAGTGGTCACAGAAACCAATCAAGTTGAACATCAAGACTCCTCTGGCAAACAGGAAGCTGCCCTGGAGCAGAAATGGAAGGGATGAGCTTGTGATTCCTCTTCTTAAGACTATGTCACCTGGGTCACTTACCTCTCTGAAACTTAGGCCTTACCTACTGTAAGAGTAGTCATGAAACTTATCTAGGCCATCCCAAAAGATATTGGGAGGGGTCCATAGGAAACTAGATGTGCAGAGGCTTTGCTAATTGTTGTTATTTAGTCACAAAATCATGTCTGACTCTTTTGACTGTTCATGGGACTTCCCAGGCAAGAGTACTGGAATGGGCTGCCATTCCCTTCTCCAGGAGATATTCCCAACCCAGGAACCAAACCCTCATCTCCTGCACTCCAGGTGAGTTCTTTATCACTGAGTCACCAAGGAAGTCCACTTATTAATTGTAAACGTTCAGAAATTCAATGGACGTATGTTGGGATGCAGGTGGGCAGGGTGGCAATAAGACTAGAGGACCGTGGAGGGGACTTGGGTTTGAAGCCCCAACATGGCTTTTAAAAATTGCACAGAAAATCTCAGACAGAGAGAGAGAGATGGAAGGAGGAAGTGGCTGGCCAGAAGCCAGGCCTGATACTACAGAAGCGTCTGAGCTGGAGAGAAGGTGTTCTAGGCTTTGATGCAAGAATGAGAGTTGGCGCCCAGAATCTCCCAAGACCAGAGCGGGAGCAGAACCAGGGTGCAGGAGGAAGGATAGAGAGCCTTCCCTGAGGGGTGGCCAGGTGGCGAGGAGGCTGGAAGGAAGCCAGAGCAGGGGGAGGAAGACGGTTCACCAAAGGCAGGGGAGAGGATTCCAGGAGAGGGTGTGCCATCACCAGTGTGAGGAGGGTGGAGAGAGAGTGAGAGACAAAGAACTAGTTAGCTCTATGGAGAAGGACAGCTGGGGTGACCATTACCTCTGCTGGTGCCAAAGAAGGCGAGGCCCAGGGAGATGTTGTTGTAGCCCTGGGTGTGCACACCTTGGACATTCCAGCCAACACCTTCATACACCCTGCCATCGTCCCCAACCAGGAAGCTGTGGAGAGGGAAATCCAGGCTTGCTGGCTGGCCCCAGGCACACCCCTGCAAGAGGAACCCCAACCTAGCCTCCTAAGGGAGAAGGGCCAAGGCAAGTTGACTAGAGGGAATTTGCATGGACTCATCCGAGACAAAGTGACTTACACTCATCCTTAGAAGGAGCACTCCCCCATTCCTCACCCCATCCCCAGTTCAGATGCTGGGTTTTGTATAAATCATCCTGCACACTTGAAAGGGAAGAGGTCCTGGAGCTGCCACCCAGAGGCTCCCCCAGACTCAACCAAACAATATAAGATTCTTCTTGGCCTCTACATTGCCTCAAACATGGCTCTCCTCCTCCTTCCAAAATCCTGTGTGTCTGTGATCTCCACACAGGCTGTTTGTGTGATTTCTCTCTGCTAGGGTAACCTCTTACATAGACTTCCCAGGAGGCAGCACCTCAAACAAGGATGTGGACGCAGGCAGTTTATTTGGGAAGAGACCCCGGAAGCCAGACTGAAGGGGCCAGAGGAGTGAGCCAGGAAGAAACACCACGTGTGAAGACTTGGGTTGGCTTCCGCACAGACACCTGGGGCTCAGCACCCCATTCCTTGACATGTGACCTTCCAAGGAGAGAAGTACTTAAAAGTGTCCCTTCAGAGGGCTGGGGACTAAGAAGTTAGCCACAAAGCCTGCCCTCCAGGGGGTTCACCGCCAGGGGCTTGGATGAAAGCCTGAAGCAGAAAAGCAGAGAGCTGCAGGTGCTCTTGAGGTGGGAAGCCATTCCCACACACAGGAATCGTCCACGATGAGCTGACGTCGGAGGTGAGCTGAGGAACTTGGTCCTGGGCACTGGGAGGGCCTGCCAGAGTGGCCCTCGGGGGAAGAGGTGGATGTCTCCCTCACTTAGGTGGAAGCCCCGACAGGCACTGTAGTGGAAGGATCCGAGGGCAAGGGGCAACCCCGAGCCAGCCTGGCCACATGACTTAGCAGCAGTGTGACCTTGATCCCTTCCTTGGTCCCCCCACCTGTAACATGGAGATGGTGACACCCACCCAGCCAGCCTCACACTTTGTCAGGGGGCAGACGCATCCATGCACCCACATACAGGGAAGCCATGTCCAACCTGCGATGTGCTGTGTGAACCATTAGGAGACGAACAGAAAGTAGAGTCATCGCTTAAACTTCCTTGCTCCCTTTTAAGAGAACTCAAAGTCAAGAACCTCACAGAAAATTCCAAAGGCTTTGGAATTGTATAGGATATTTTTTTCATTGCATTCATTATTAACCAGGTACAACCACAACCCAGAAAATGAAGGAAATAGAGAAGAGAGGGGCGAGGGAGGCACCCTTAGGAGCGCTGGGTCACACGCCCCCCGCCCAGCCCCTTACTTGTAGGCTACGTCACACCAGCCGTTGCGCACGTGATGGCCCTGCAGCTCCCGCAGCCTCTGGCTGCACGAGGTCTGGTTGTGACAGTCCAGCCCAGGGACGTGGTGCGTGACAAGGAAGTCCGCCGGTAGGGCCAGCTGGGCACAGCAGCCAGTGGCGTCTGCCCCCCACTGCTTGCGAGAGACCACGGTGGAGACACCTGCAGGGGAGCCATGCGGGCGTCACGTGGCACAGCCTGTTCCACTGTTGCCACCTTGGGCCCCTGGGCCACACGCGCCAGCTGAGGCCAGTTCTGCCGCGTGGTGGCTGCAGAAGAGCCGTAGGAGGAGGCTTCTGTGGGCAGGCGGGCACAGCCTCCTCTCTTTGCCTCCGTGTTTCTATTTCACTACTCACTCCAGGGCAGGGACTGCGCCTGCCCAGAGCAGCCGAGGTGCTTGGCCCCACACCTGGATGACCTCTGGTTGAGGGTCCCTCCCTGCTCTGCTCCAGGAAGCCTTTTATGTCACCATTTGCCCCAGGGAAAGCCCCCAGGGGCCCCTCTCAGTTCCACCCCAGCGCTACTGCCCTCCGTGGGCTCCAAGCTCACTGACACTTTCTTCTGGGACTCAGCTTCCTTCGCCCTGCTCCCAGCGCTTCCTCAGGAGGGCATTTCCTCCTCAACCTGGGGGGCCCTCCAGGCAGGGCCAGTGACTCCCCTTCAGTCTGAGGACTCCTGAGGGCAAAGTGCGAGTCTCCAACCTCAGGCGAGGGGGGCCTGAATGCACAGACTGCACCTCCCCTTCCTGGGTTTCTGGTCCCTCCCAGCAGCACTCCCACTTCCCCTTCTCCCCCTTCCCTCCCTGCCAAGGCCTAAGACAACCCACGCAGGTGTTCCTGTGTCTCAGCCCCAACTACCCCATCCCACCATTAAGTGCCTGGTTCCAAGAGAAACCCAGCTGGTCCTCAAACCTCCTCACCACTGAGACCCCGTTTGTCTTTTTCAATGAGCTGCGAGATGTTGCCAAGCAGGTCCTGAAGTCCCTCGGACAGGTGTTTATCTTGTGTTTTATCCCAGGAGGAATCACCTGTAAAGGAACATTCCATTTCACATCAGCCCTCAGAGAGCCCCAGTACCAGTCCTTTCTGTGGCAGTGGCTCAGGCTCCTCTCCACAACCCTCTGCCTCCCTAGATCTCTGAGTGCTTTCAGGAAGCCCCTCTGGGGCCAGAGGACCACCTCCAGCAGTACCATGAGGCATGGTTTTCTCCAACACCAGCTCCAGGTAACCTCCTAGGAAGTTAGTTAAACAGACAAGGGCAGGGGGTCAGAAATACTGTCCTTTTCTCATGAGCCACATACAATTGGCAAAATCAACAATGACAAAAGCCACCTGGAAATGCATCCAGGCTCTTCAAAACCACAAAGTCTTTCCTTGTATGCATTTTGCCGAATGGAAGCAATGGGACTGATTGTACACAGAAGGGACTGGAATTTCCTGCACAAATCAAGTCAGTTCCTCTGGGATTGATTTTGGGGGCATTTGCTATGCCCATGCTCCTGTGGGCAGGACTCTGGGGATTTCAACAGATTCCTACCCTGAAGGAACTTTCTCTTACTGATAACCATAAACCCCAGTCATAGGGTGACATAAGATTGCAAATAGAATCATTGCCCCATTGCTCAAGTCTAAGTCCTTCCAGTGCATTTTCCCATTCTATTCTCACAATAAATATAGATCATAACCTTATCTCAGGCTTCAGCTGGGAAAATTAAGCTTTCAAGAGGTGACTGACTTATTTAAAATCATTGCTGGAGGCAGGGCAAGGATTTGCACCCAGGTCTACGGACTCCAAGCTCTGTGCTCTAAACGCAAAGCTGTCCTCCTGCTCCTGCTCTGGCTTCCTACCAGCCTCCTAAGGGAGACCAGGCATTTAAAGATTTCTTGTTATGAGACTGTAGGATGATCCTTCTTAACTACTCTCTCAGCCAATGAAGAAAACTCACCCCAGGCCCTGAGACCCAGAGTAGAGAAGACAAGAAGCCACCACAGCATCTTCATGTGATTCCAGGACACGGACAGGAGAGACCTCAGCTCTACGAAAGACAATGATGGTTACCCCAACTGTGCTCACCCCTCAAACGGGGCACCCTCCCTACTGCATGGCGCCATCTGCCCTCCTGAAGGCTAGCACCTGGATAAGCTTCTCTGGGTTCCCAGGTGCTCATTGGATGGGGAAACACCACCATCCTGTTTCCCTGGGCAACCAGATCTCATTGAGTGCCTACCATGTGTGAGACCTGAGTAGACACTCACACATGCTTTATTTAATCCTCGCACCAAGCCTGCAATCTAGGGTTGCTAACCCCCACTCTTATGGAAGAAGGCTGTAAGGTCCAGGGGTGAAAATGAAAGTGAAGCTTGCTTAGTCATGTCCTATCCTTTGCGACCCCATGGACTGTAGCCCACCAGGCTCCTCTGTCCATGGGATTCTCCAGGCCAGAATACGGGAGTGAGTAGCTGTTCCCTTCTCCAGGAGATCTTCCCAACCCAGGAATCTAACCAAGGTCTCCTGCATTGCAAGTGGATTCTTTACCAGCTGAGCTACCAGGGACCGGGGGTAGCAGAATGGAAAAATACAAACTCACTTCGATGGGTCTAATGAGGAGAATTTCTTCCTAGCTTGGACAGGCTGTGATTGGGAAGAGGATGGGATATAAGAGTTGAAGAGGCGGAGGGTCCCATTTCCAGAGCAGAGCAAAAATCCTGATCTTTACACTCCATCTGGTGGAGTCCAGTCCTTCTGATAAGAGAGGGCTTTTCAAGAAGAAACACAGCTAAACACACACACTCACACACACACTCAGAAATACCTGCGGGTCCCTTGCTGTCCCAGCTCCAGGTCAAGCTGCAGCCTGCTCACCCCTCATTGGCTGGCAGGGCCCAGCTTGGCCTCTGGCCCTGCCCTTCTCCTCGGCCTTCACCCTCTCAGGCACCAGAGGGCACTCTCTCCTCGGGAAAGAAGACTGGGCCCTGGCTTTTCAGAGAGAAGACAAAGGCCAGGATCCCTAACAAAAGGGGGAGAGGCGGAGGGCCAGGCTCTGCTCGGCTTCCTCTACAGTCCACAGCACCGGGAAGAATCAAGACCAGACAGGTGCTGACAGCAGGGACCCGCCCTGTGAACAATCCCAGATGCCTCCCTGGGAAAGGGTGCGGCTGCCCAAGGCTTCCAGGAAGCCTGGCGAACCCAGGCGTGCCTGCGGGACCTGAGGGTCACATCCTGACCTCTGGNGGCTGTGATTGGGAAGAGGATGGGATATAAGAGTTGAAGAGGCGGAGGGTCCCATTTCCAGAGCAGAGCAAAAATCCTGATCTTTACACTCCATCTGGTGGAGTCCAGTCCTTCTGATAAGAGAGGGCTTTTCAAGAAGAAACACAGCTAAACACACACACTCACACACACACTCAGAAATACCTGCGGGTCCCTTGCTGTCCCAGCTCCAGGTCAAGCTGCAGCCTGCTCACCCCTCATTGGCTGGCAGGGCCCAGCTTGGCCTCTGGCCCTGCCCTTCTCCTCGGCCTTCACCCTCTCAGGCACCAGAGGGCACTCTCTCCTCGGGAAAGAAGACTGGGCCCTGGCTTTTCAGAGAGAAGACAAAGGCCAGGATCCCTAACAAAAGGGGGAGAGGCGGAGGGCCAGGCTCTGCTCGGCTTCCTCTACAGTCCACAGCACCGGGAAGAATCAAGACCAGACAGGTGCTGACAGCAGGGACCCGCCCTGTGAACAATCCCAGATGCCTCCCTGGGAAAGGGTGCGGCTGCCCAAGGCTTCCAGGAAGCCTGGCGAACCCAGGCGTGCCTGCGGGACCTGAGGGTCACATCCTGACCTCTGGGAACTTTCTGCCTGTGGGGACAGATCTGCTCCAGGAGTCTGAAGGTTCTGGATGGAGGTTGCTCCCCAACCCCCACCTCCCACCCCTTTCCATCAGCCCCACCAGCAGCGGCAGATCAAGTAGAAAAGTACATCCCAGGAGGTGATGTGCACATGTCCTTATCGCTAGAACAGATTCCCACTCTGTCAAGGGGCCCATTCACCCACCACCCCAACCTCTGCATCAGACTGTCACCCACCCAAGAAGCCTCCCACAAGCCAAGACACTCCAGCCCCTCAGCCTCTCTCAGCTCAAAGCCACAGTTATCACCTCACATGTTCCGCATCTACTCACAGTCCGAGGCTCTGGTCTTGGGAGCCCTTGAGTCTTCATGGAGGACACTTCACGAGACACCTTGCGTGCATGCAATAGGACGTGTGTCTCCACGGGAACCTGCAGGGGCTCCCGCCTCTCCATGGGTGGAGCAGCCTCCTGAGAGCACTGAATGGACCCTTTTGAGGGAACACCTCAAATCTGGACAGGTTGTCCTGAGTGAAGCTATGGAGTCACCCTGAGGCCCGGGGTCCCCAGAAAACCTCCCTCGAAGGGGCCCCTTGAATACCTTAGTTCCATCTACTGTTCTCCCTTGTGGACCCACAAAGGCCCGGGGCTGGGAAGAAGGGCCCTGGGGTGGTGGGCAGCAGAGTGAGGCGCTCCTGATCTCATCTTGGGCCACCGGAGTGAGTGGCAGCAGCCCCAGCGATACATGAGGGGAGGGAGACCTGCAGCCTGGGGCCTCACACTGCAGGGCCTGGGGCTTTCCTGAACCTGTGGACTGTCTCCCAGGCCTCCACCTCCCAGGCCTGACCCACCGTGAAGCTCTCAGAGAGGAGGCCTGTGGCCCCCAGAGCATCAAGTTAAGGAGAGGAGAATGGTTCCATTCTGCAGACGGGTTTGGGAGGTGGGAACCCTGAGGAGAGACTGGGTGGGTGGTGGCTGCCTGAGAGGAGGGCAAGCAGGTGAGCCCAGGTCCATCCTGAGACCAGCAAATTCTTGGAGACTAACAGGCAGAGGGGCTCCCTGAGGCAAAAAAACCTGTTCTGGAAAGAGGGTGTCAGGAGGCGGAAGAGAGACCTGAGCAGGCAGTTCTCTCTAGTTCTGTGCACTCAGGACCAAAATTCTAACTGGCCTGCTAAGTTGAACAGCCCCACCCTGGTCATCTCCCCTGTCTCTCACCCTCCTTGGCCAGAGCAGCTACCTTGCCGAGGGTCCCTGTCTCACTCCTCACCTGGGCCAGGAGGCCCCACATCCAGCCTGGCTTCTTCCAAGAGACCCTCTGCGGAAAAGAAGGAAGGAAAAAGAAAAGCGGACAGATACACAGGCTGCTTCAAGTAACGTATTGCCTGAGACAGTGGTTCTCGAAGAACGTTCCAAGGAACCTGGGGGTCCGCAAGACCCTGCAGGGGCTCCATGAGGTCATGACTATTTCCAGTCGTGATATCACACTGCAGTCCATGATAATATACCCTGAGCCACCCACCACAAGAAGCCTCCCGCCAACCAAGTATCCCCAAACCCTCCCCTTGCTCACCGTGCTGATACTTACACCAGTGACCCTGGAAGAACAGTAGGTCAGACTATTAGCGCGTTAGCTGGCGCCAGGGAGGTGTCAGCAAGCCGCACCAGCAGCCGTTGTCTTCCTCATGCTGTATTCTTTCCAAACGAAAATGTAAAGCGATGGAAGCTATTCATTTTATTAGATCTCCACCACGATCGTCTCAGTGAAAAGCACTTGCGTGATTGAAGGGTAAGCTGAACTAGCCACTTTATTCATAGAAACACCATTCTTACCTGAAAGAACAAATAACAGCTCGATTATGGATACTCATGCTACAGTATAAAAGGCAGATGTCTATCCTGGAAATGAACAGAGTTAAACTTTTCCTTCAAGGAAAACCAGCAGGATGTGTTAGTGTAATAAAACTGAAACTTTCCAATAAAAATCAGAATTTGAAAAATTTGGCTCTGCCACCATGAGTGGGACAGTTTCTCAAAACATAAAGGTTTTCTTGATGAGATCAGTGGTGATATCAATAAATGTGATTTTTACATATGTGTGTATATATATATATATTAAATAATGAAGTGTGCCAGCATTTGAAAGATGTGGATAACCCAGTAAATCAGTCTTTTCCAAATGACCAGTATATTAAGTTATAGAATCATAAGAGACATATTTATATTTTGTGATAGACCAACAAATTCTAATGTGACAAAGAATTGATTAATATGGTCTGAGATTCTAGGATAACCCTTTCAAAACGTCCGCTTGTTGAGTTTTGGTGAATTATCAAAGAAGAATATTCACAACAAACTTTCTTGTAATTATTTATATGAGTGCAGGCTCAGTCATATCTGACTCTCTGCGACCCTATGGACTATAGCCTGCCAGGCTCCTCTGTCCATGGGATTTTTCCAGGCAAGAATACTGGAGTGGTTTGCCATTTCAACAACAACTTTTAAAGACTATTAATATATTCTCCTCTTTCCAACTACTTATCTGTGTGAGACTCGATTGTCTTCAAATCTTCAAACAAAAAACAAATATCGCATATTAACACATATCTATGGAATCTAGAAAGACGGTGCTGATGACCCTAATTGCGGGGCAGCAATGGAGACGCAGAGAGCAGACCTATGGACGTGGGGTGAGGTGGGGAGGGAGGAAAGGGTGGGACGGATGGAGAGAGAAACGTGGAAGCATAGACACCACCATACGTAAAATAGATAGCCAATGGGCATTTGCTGTATGACTCAGGGAACCCAGACCAGGGCTCTGTAACAACCTGGAGGCCTGGGATGGGGAGGGAAGGGGGAGGGAGGTTCGAGACAGAAGGGACATATGTATACCTATGGCAGAAACCAATACACTATCGTAAAGCAACTATCCTTCAAAACAATAAATTTTAAAAAAGAAAAGAAAAATAAAACAACACACGCGACAAACTGATTACAGAAGTAGGAAAGTCCATTTGTCTTCATAGAAGCCATACATTAAAGAGGTGTGCAAAAATTGTAACAAATGACATCATTTTTCTCACTAGCCTTTTTTTGAAAATGTAATTATTTCTTACTTTAAAAATGTGTTAATAGATAATGGGTTTACTGATACTATTTTAAGTGAATTAATAAGTATTTTAAATTGTATAATATTGTATATAATAGTAGGTGTAACCCAGGTAATCAAAAACTCTGTTCAGTTCAGTTCAGCTCAGTCGCTCAGTCGTGTCCGAGATACTCAATAATCTGTCAAGTGTGAAAGAGCCTTGAAAACCGAAAGCAGCAGGCTGTTCTGACACAGGTAGGCCACATGGGGGCAGCACGAACTCTGATCATCCCAGGCTACCGTTCACCACGGAGTCTCCCTTATCTCCATATCCTCCTTCACCCATCCCCACGTCCTTATTTTCCGTCTCTGCATTTTCCCGAGCTGCACAACTTCTTAATTACAGGAAATGATCATCTTCTTAGCGTAGTTTCTAGCAAAGCTATGTCAGTCACATATTACTCTGCAACCGTTTATCAGACGCCTCTCAGATGACGTTAATCACCCAGGGATGAGTAAAAGAAGTTAATAAGCTGGTGAGGGAGAGGGACTCCAAAGCCAGCCATTAGAACGCCAACGTGGTGATAATGTGACAGCCCTTTATTTCCTGTTTCAGAAGGATTCCTGCGAGGCAGAGGAAGCCAACAGGGACACACCGAGATATTCATCAGGAATTTCTGGAAGGCTCTGGAACTTCAGCGACACATTGAGAACAAAAACCAAGTTCCACAAGAGATAGGAGAGGAGAAGGACTGGAAAAACGCGAGCCAAGGAACAGAAAATGGGGAAAGAAAAATCCCCGGAAATCACAGAGATTATGAGTGAAGACAGCAAGAGGGAGTCGGGGGCAAGGATTGAGACTTGGGAACCCTGCAGAGTGGGGAGAGACACTGACCCCTCTTGGCCGTGGCCTCAGGGGACCAAGCTCACTGATAGGTCTCGAGCTGCTGAGCGTCTGCCTGCTCCCTTGTTTGCTTGTGTGTTTTTAACACAGCTGAGGAAGCCATGCCCACTGTCCAGAACCAGGAAAACTGTCCCAATTCATGCCCACGCAGGCAGCTCTGAATGTTCCTCTAGGAGAAGACCCCACTTCCCACCAGCCTTTCCTTCCAACCTCTGGCCTTGGCTGGCAGTGACGAGGCTGGGTGGGATCTGGGCCCTTACTGACCAAGCCAGAAAGAGACTGCCCCAGTCACAGCCTCTGCAACTCAGCCGGGCGCTCACCCAGGCCTGGGTTAGCCTGGGACCATGAGGTCTGCCACCCAAGGCCTTTATTTTTCTTTTGGCTGCACAGGCTCTGAGTTATGAGATCTTCGATTTCACTGGGGCATGTAGTGTCTTTTAGTTGTGGCGTGAGAACTCTTAGCTGTGGCATGCGGGATCTAGTTCCCTGACTAGGGATCAAACCCCAGCCCCCTGCATTGGGAGCATGGAGACTTAGCCACTGGACCACCAGGGAAGTCCCTGCCACTGCCTTCTATCATGAGGGAACTCACTGCCAAAGCAGGACCCCCAAGTGTGGGCTCCCTTCTGTTTCGAAGCCCCGTCCAGCTGCTCACTCCGCCAACCACCGACCCTCCTCTCCTCCCACCCATTCACCTCCATCCTAACCAACACTGCATGGTCCCAGCCAACATCTCTGCAGAAAGTCACAGGGCAACAAACAGACCTGTGTGTATTTCACACTCCTTCATTTCCCCATTCCTGCGTTTATTAATTCAACAACTGTTCATTCTGCACCGACTGAGCAGGCTCTTGCTCCATCCTGGAAGCGCAGAGGTGATTCAGGCCACACCCCTGGCTCGGGGAGCCTCAGCAGAGTGGAGGAGAGAGACCTGAAGGACAAGAACTTCAGGCGCTGCCTGCAACCATGCTTTGTTCAGCACATACCACGTTTCATAGTTAACGTTTTTATTTTCCTTTAAAAGTAGTTGACGAGTCTTACAAGCAAGAGTTTTCACAGAAAAAAATGATTTCCTGAACCTTTGGGAGGTCCGTTAAATGATCCACTCTCTCACGCGGCTGCCTTCCCCTGAGGATGAGTGACA
>SJYV01027665.1:44505-80446 GCA_006410875.1 Neotragus pygmaeus
TGGTTGAGGGCGCTGTCACTCACCTGAGGAATGCTCCCCGCCACCCTCTAGTCTCTCCAACCCTGAGACCCATGTCTGCTGTCACAAGTCACACTGCTGCTGGTGCGCTTGGTGCTCTTCAGCCCACACCGCTTCACCACTTGCCCCCAGGTCTCTAGCCCGGGTGAGCTTGGGTCTCGGATCTTTGGTCCAGAGCGGCACATGCCCTAATAGAGGCAGCAGAGGGCGCTGTGGACGCACACACAGGGGCACCCAGGCCAATTTGCCCCGAAAACCTAAAACTGAGATTCCCTAATCTAGGAGGGAGCCACGCAGGATGGCTGCTGGCTGTCCCCTGCACTTTCCATCAGCTCAAACAGTGGAGGCAGACCCCTCGCCCTCTTAAAAGCCAGGCCAGACAGGCGCAGGAAGGCTCAGCCATCCTTGTTGGGCTGCCGCAGCGGGAGCCAGAGTGAGTTGGCCGCCTCGGGGGTCCTCAGGCCACCACCAGCCCCTGGCTATTACAGGTGGGAAGCACAGCCTCAGCGGTTGTTGAGAGAGGGGTCCCCGAAGAGAGGCAGCCTGCTTCCCACCTCACTCAGTGGGGATAGGGGTGTGGGGTGGAGGGGAAGTGGACTAAGCAACCAGCTTCCTCCCAAACCAGCTCCGGGCCAGGGCTGGGGAATTTCACAAAAAGTCTAAAAGAGCTCTGTGAACACTTCCTTTCCTGGCCCAGCCCCCTTCCTGGCAGTGAAACAGCCCAGCCTGGGCTTACCACATAGGCTCACCTATGAAGCAATCTTCCCAAGAGAGGGCTGAGTGTCTCGATCAGTGGTGTATAAAAACTGGGCCCACATCTTGCTGCCAAACCCTTCTGTGTGGCTCCTCGGCTTGGGTAAGTGAGCTGCCAGCTACCCCGGGGCCGGAGACTGCCCACTGACTCTTCACTCCCCTTACCCATCTTCCTTTCAAACCTGGAAGCCCTCCTTGATTGACTGCTCACTTTAAAGCTTCCTTCCCTTTTTCTTAGATCATGCTCTGCTGCAGTCTCCTATCCTCAAAGACTCTCTTTTGGGCATTCCCTAGACATTGTATAAGCCATTCCTCTCATGTCTGGAACTGGATCATCTCCCAGTTCAGTTGCAGTCCCCAATTTCTTTTCATTCTGTATTTTCCTCTTCATTCCTGTGTGCAGACAGTAGGAGGGTCAAAGGAAGCTTGACAGTCTTCTAAGCAGCCAACTCCGTTGCTCAAACAGAAGGCAGAAAAATGGCGGACCAATTGTCACAAATGGAATGCAGCATAGAAACCATCATCAACATCTTCCACCAGTACTCTGTACGGCTAGGGGACCCGGACACCCTGATGCAGAAAGAATTCAAACAGCTGGTGCAAAAAGAGCTGCCAAACTTTCTCAAGGTAAGGCTGGATTCCCGGCAGACCTGACTCAGTCTGGGCTAAGGATGGAGAATGGGGATGCAATCTGCAACCATCAAGGAAAGTGTTCCTGCCCCTCAACCCAACCTCCAAAGGCAGTGGGCTCGGTGTTTGGAGCAGGATTGGGACCCTGTCACTAGAGGTGGTCCACAGTAGGTGGCACCAACAACCTGAGCTTGTGCAGAGTGCTAGGTTCCGTCCCAGGCAGGGCACGTGGTGGCCAACAGGAACCCACAGTCTTGAGGGGAGAGACACGTGGCAAACGTGTCAGCCAATCAAGAACACAGATAGATCCACCACCAGTAGAGTGCTGTGGGCAATGTGGACTGGACGGGAGAGAGGCAACTCATTAAACACGTGAAGGGTCCCTGCAAGGAGGTGATCTCTGAGCTGAAACCTGAGTGTGGGGAAGGGGCTAGGGGAAGCAAGTGACAACGACCTTGGAAGGAAGCTAATGAGCCTGCAAGCATCAGATAAACTTAGAAGACCCAAGAGGACTTTTCTAACCCAAAGGCTCTCTGGTAGGAAACAAATAAACCGCATGTGGGACGGGACCCAGCCCAGCACCAGTGTGGACAAAGCGCTCCACAACATGTTAGTTTATCTCCCTGATCTGAAAAGGATCCGGCAGCTCTAACAAAAGGAAGATTCATTCCACTGGGTCTTTTTGTTTTCTTTCCAAATTTGGTGACTTGGGGGACATAGATGCTGTGCTCAGAAGGCTGGGCTTCATGTAAGTCCCAGTCTCAGTTCCATTTCTGGAGCAGGATAGCCCAGAATAGGTGGCCAGCTCTGCCTGGGGCCCCTTCCCACCTTGGTAAGGTGGTGAATTGCAATGGACAGAGTCGGGGGGATGCTGACAGCTCCCCGCAGGGGCAGAACTCAGCAAGCCAGACTCTGGGTTAGGGGGGACAAGAGACGATACAGCCAAGACATTGTGTGGGCAAGGTTCTCCTCTGTGTGACCCCTACTCCACCCCATCCCCCACCCCCCACATACAGAGCAGATAGGCCAGGAGGGAAAGCCAGGCCCCAGCCCGGGGGCTGCTCAGGAGTGAGAGCTCTGCCAGGACAATGGCAAAGGTACAGAAGAGGAGATCATGGTGAAGCATTGCAAGAGGAGACTCGGCAAAAGTGCCCAGGCAGTGGGTGGCAAAGCTGGAGCCCAGGGGGCCTGGGTCCTCCCCTCATGCCCTTCCTTGCACACTTACCACACCATCTCATTTCCCTCAGATGCTTCCCCACCCTACAGGCTGAAATGAGGGTCACTAGCCTGGAGAGGGAGGGGAGAGGAGGGCGTGATTCTGACAGAAGCGGTGAGAACGGGAAAAGTCCAGGCTCTGGGTCAGATTGTAACGTGGGTGTCCTCCCTTCCACTCCCGAGCCTTGCAATCTGCACAAGCTAGTTACCCTCTGCAAGACCATTTTCTCAAGTGTTCCTCAAGGAAGATTCCAAGTCTCTCTGTAATTGTTGTAAGAACCCAGTGAGGAGACATCACTGTACTTACTGCGTGACCTTGGGTGAATCACCTGACCTCGGATCCTCTCCTGTATAAGGGAGAGAATCGTGGTGCCGGGGTTGTGTGCGGAAGGAATTAGGAAGTGTCTAATAGATGCTGAAACTGAGGCCAGAAGCCCAGTGTCCCTATGCCTCTGCCCTCGGGTCACTTGCAGTGCTCCTCCCTGTCCCCAGCCCTGGCCACACCCAGCCCTGACGCCCTGTGTCTCCCTCCTGCAGAAGCAGAAGAAGAATGAAGATGCCATCAACGAGATCATGGAGGACCTGGACACAAACCAAGACAAGCAGCTGAGCTTCGAGGAGTTCATTATGCTGATGGCCAGGCTGACGGTAGCCTCCCACGAGGAGATGCACAAGACCGCACCCCCAGGAAAAGGCCACAGGCACGGGCCAGGCTACGGGAAGGATGGTGCAGGCCCCTGCCCTGGCCAGGGCGGCCCCGACCACAGCCATGGAGGTCATGGCCACAGCCACGGCGGTCACGGCCACAGCCACGGCGGTCACGGCCACAGCCACTGATCAGGAGGCCAGCCACTGCCCACCCAGGGCCTCAGGGCTGCCTTCGCTGTGGGGCAGGGCGATGGGGGTGAAATAAAATCTTCCTCCGAATCAGTGCTCTGCGTGCTTCTTCCCCCTCCCGCCTCCCAGCCTGACCTGCCCAGAAGCCTGGGCATCAGACAGTCCTGGGCCTTAACCGGGCCTCGACTTCTTCATGCAGTAATAACAAAAGAGAGAAGCAGAGAGGCTGTGAGTCTCTTCTGGGTCCCTTGGGCTCATCTCCTGGACCATCTCCTCCCCCATGACTCCAGACTCCACTGCTCAGGTGCCCCTTACCCCACCCCAGCTCAGGGCCTCCCAGTGAAGTCTGCCATTGTGACCACAGAGAGAAACAGGTGTCATGCCTTCCCCTCGGCCTTCCAGCCACGTCCCAACCCAGCCCTCCCGCTCTGTGCCCAATGCTGCCCACACAGCCCTCTCTCTCCTACTAGAACCTCGAGTGTGTGAGTGTTCTGTGCTGTCACGTCTGACCTTTTGTGACCCCATGGACTGTAGCCTGCCAGGCTCCTCTGTCCATGAGCTTTTTCCAGGCAAGAATACTAGAGCAATTTCCTTCTCCAGGGGATCTTGCCAACCCAGGGGTCGAACCTGCATCTTCTGCACTGGCAGGTGGATTCTTTACCACTGAGCCACCTTGGAACCAGAACCTTAGGCCTCTGGAAGTCCTCCAGACGTGCACACAGACAGAGCGTGTCTGAGGAGGAACGCTGGAGTCAAGGACAGATGGAGTTCTGAATCCATGGGGGTGTTGGGCATCTCTAGCAGACACAGCGTTCTTCCCGTGGACACCTGTGTGCACACAGGTGGGGAGCAGGGCCCTGGCCCCAGGAGGATGGGAGCGTGAAAAGGGCCCAGCCTGTCCGTGGGAAGAAACCAGAGCCATCCCTGGCTCTGCAGCCATGAGGCCCAACCACTGCCGTGAGGAGGGACACTGGGTCCAGGGAGCCTCTTGGGCCTGCAGGTTCTGATCCTAAGACTCCAGGGCAAGCTGAGCTCCTGGAAGGGATGGGAGTTCCTCCGGGCCGCGTCGGTAGCTAAGAGCGCACGTCAGCAGAAGCCCTGACTGCCCTGTGAAACTGCAGCCTGGCCTGGCTCCCAGGTTCCCTGCCTCAGCAGCCTCCAGACCCAGGCGCTCACTTCAGAGACCCCCAAGTGACTCCCCTGCCCTTGCTGCTTGCCCTGAGCGCAACCTCTCCCGGGTCATCTCTGGCCTGGGGTGAGCCTTCCAAACACCAGAGCCCAAATCAGGGTCGTCCTCCTGCCTGTGCTTTCAGCAGGGAGAGAACTCTGGCAGGGTTAGGATGGGGTACAAGGCAGGAAAAGATGAACAGCATCCACCCCCTGGGTTACAAGTAAAGAAAGCGAGGCACAGTGTGCAGAAGGGTCAGACAGTGGTGGTTGGTGAAGATGGCAGGGAGTCTTGAATCCATCTTCTCTGCAGCCTGGATCCTCCAGCTCCTTCCCCAGTGCTGAGCACGAAGCAACGAACCAGGCTCAGATTCCAGCTCCCTGCAGCCAGCCTGCCATGGACCTTGCAAATCTTGTTTTAAAAGCCTTTGCTATGGCAACAGGGATGTCAGGGCTCCTGCTTGAGAGTATGGAGGTGTTTCCAGGAAGCACTCCAGGCGGTGAGCTTGGGGAGCAGAGTTCAGAAGGTCCCAGACCCTTCCCTGCCTAGGAGACCCCGTAAGTGGGGAGACATCTCCTGACAGCCATTCTAAGCCACCCTCAAGTCCCTGCTGTGCAGCTTGGTGCAGGAGAAAGACAGCAGGCCTGGCAGTTGGGAGGTTTTTTCAGTCCTTAAGTCATGTCCAACTCTTTGCAACCCCATGGACTATAGCACGCCAGGCTTCTCTGTCCTTCACCATCTCCCAGAGTTTGTTCAAATTCATGTCCATTGAGTCGGTGATGCCCACCAACCATCTCATCCTCTGTGACCCCATTTTCCTCCTGCCCTCAATCTTTCCCAATATCAGGGTCTTTTCCAATGAGTCAGGTCTTCGCATCAGGTGGCCAAAATATTGGAGCTTGAGCTCCAGCATCAATCCTTCCAATGAATATTCAAGGTTGATTTCTTTTAGGATTGACTTGTTTGATTTCCTTGCTGTCCAAGTGACTCTCAAGAGCCTTCTCCAACACCACAGCTCGAAAGCTCAACTCTTCAGTGCTGTCTTCTTTATGATCCAACTCTCACACCCATACATGACTACTGGAAAAACCGCAGCCTGGGTACTGGCCCAGACTAGATGCCTCGGAGAGAAGAGGTTCCCCCCATCCCCTCCACCCACCGTTACCTATTGCAATGTGCCAGACGTATGTCTTTGACTTTGCTTCCCCGCTGCGATGGGAACTCCACGAGGGCAAGTCATGGCATCTTATTTTCTAGTTTATTCCCAGCACCTGGAGTAGTGACTGATACACAGTAGGCTCTCAACCAATACTGACTGTACAGCTGTCCTAAAATACTCTACATGCTCCATGATCTCTTCTTGAGGGGTAATGTGAAGAAAGGAGGTAGAGGACATAAGATTAAAATCAGCAAAATGTGCCCAAAGCCTTGATCACCGAGGGAAAATATTGAAGGTTCTGTATATCAACATGGCATCCCCAAGTGGAAGATAAGGGCAGTGAGGGGATGGGACTCTGGAGCCCCTCTCCAGCTTTATTCAGTTCTTACCAGTTCTCCCTTCATCCTCTGCATACTAGAAGCTTCCACCTGAATAAAGGATTTGTCCTGAAAAAAGTTTGACCATTACTGGTTTAACCCTACCTGTCCCACTCTCACACTTGAGTGACTCTCTCCCTGCCAAGCGGTCGGCCCCAGCCTGCCCAAACTCCTCCAGGAAAGGGAGTGCCCTCCTTTGGCGCTGACACTTAGAAAGTCTTCCATTACACCAGCCAAAATCCATCTCCTCGCACATGCTGAGCATTAACCCTGGTTTCCTCCCACACCAGTGGGGGCACAGAATAAATCTAACTCCATCTATGCACACAGCTACCCAATCAGTTCTTCAAAACATTTTCCCTAAATCACATCCCGGCCTTCCCCAGGCTCGATACGATTGCACCAGGAATGCTCTCCTCGCCTTGAGGTCTCTAGTGTGTCCCTTGATAGCCATGAGGGCCTAGAGCCTGTGTCACCGCACCCCCCCTTTCCTGACCACCCCCCTTCCTCAAGCACACGGAGGCTTGCTCCCCTAGGCGCGTAGGACTCTCCGACATGTCTGCACTTGTACTAGGGAACTATAACCCCTTATCTAGAGGCAGGGGCAATGGCGAGTGCCCCCAGGGGCCAGCATGGAATAAACTCTCAGGAACACTTAGAATAGCAAGGGAAGGTGTGATGGTCGTGGGGCCCCGTGGGGCTGGAGGGTGACGTTGGGGCTGTCTTGGGGAGAGGGTGAGGTGGGGACCGCTTTGGGCATGAAGGCTGTACCGATGGTCTGGCGACCTGAAGGCCAGAGATGGTGGAGCAGCTGGGCTCAGAACAATAGGGGACAGAGCTTCTTAGACACCAAAGGTCCCACTTATGCTTTATCTCTTTGTTAGCTCAGTCTGAGAAGGGCAGGCTGCTCTAGATCCCAGGGGGGAAGGTGTTAGAGCAAACCGCTCTCGCAGAGCCCTGTGGAATTTTGTTAAAAGAGCTGACCTGATGGAAAGGTGACTTAGCCTTTGCAACTGATTCGCTTCTCTTATTCCAAAAAAATGGTTCTATGGAGTAGAGGGGAGTCATCTTCTTCCCTCAGACAAAGAATGAGAGTGTCAGGGTCAAGGTTAAGATTTCCATTCCAGGTGAGAAATGCTGACTACCTCTGTGATTAATGAGTCCTTTCAAGAAACAAATGCTGGATTATGCTGATTGAAGAACAGAGAGCCTGTTGTCAGATGCCATTCCCCTGATTCCTATAAGAGGGAGTTGCCCTCCTTGGCAGTGAATCCTGAACTTCTGCATACCTTCCTGGGAGGGGTGAGGAAGTACAGGGGCACCCCCCACTGCAGGACACTGCCCAGAGGCTCAACGATGCTCAGAATATGCTCTGGGACCTGGGCAGTGTGAAATGCTTCCAGAACTGGGCATGGAGATTAATTCGTTTGTCATTCACTTGTCTTCTTATTCACTTGAGAGACACTAACTACAGATTTATCGTATGTCAGGCTCTGTATAAGGTTCTGAGGGGCCCCTGCAATAAATAAGGCTTCACTCCGTCATTTAAGGAACTCCCAGGACTGCAAGGCAGACAAGACAGTCTCTTAAATGAGTCTGATATAGAAAATCAAAGGTCAGAGAGGGATAAAGTTCTGTGGGGCTTTGATGGGAGGGCTGCCGTTCACCTGGGTGGTCTCCTGGAGGGGTGAGTTAAGGCTGGTGGCTGCAGGCATCCTCAGATAAATGTGCAAGTGCTTCAGAAAAAGGGCACTTGTGCAAAGGCCTGGACATAGAAGAGAAGGAGGTAGGAGACGAAGAGGAGAGCAGAGAGATATAAGCCAGGGAGCTACACTTTGCAGAAAACAGAGGGCAAAAGCAGCAGTGGAGATTTGGGGAGGGAAATGATATACTCATACTTTGGAAAAGTCTGCTGTGTGGGGATGATTTGGGGCAGAAATGAGACAGGTGAGGAGGCAGCACGATGGTCCATGTGAGGCCAGGAGAGCCCCAGGTGGTGCTTCTCAGAGAAATGATGCTTTCAGCCAGGGTCTCAGACTACCCGGACCATGTCAACAAGGCACGTATGTCTCACCACCTCTACAGGAAAAAGAAGAGAGGATTGTGTGATGTTTCCCAAGACCTTGCTGGGAAGAAAGGCCTCCGCTTTCACCAGCCAGCTGAGGCAATCTTACACAAGCCTGACCCAAGCCCTGCCATGAAGTAAACTCCAGAATCCAACCTCAGTGCCCTGCCCCCTCCCACAGATGCTGAAAACCTGTGTTGTAGAAAGCCCTGTGTCATGGATTTTGACACTTCAATTACCAAAGTGACAGCAGGACCGAAACAATTGGTTGCTCAAGTCCTGCTTCCCCTTGGGACTCGGGCTGAAACAATTCCTCTCCCCCCAGTCTCTGGTCAATCCCCTGGCTGAACTAGATCCCTGGCTTCTGTCCTCAGAGGTCCCTGCCTGCACACAATAAACAGGGAAAGTGGTCCCCGGGGTAGGAGGGGAGCCTGGCCTGCAGTGAGTGTTCCCAGGGCTTCCCTTTTCTCTGTGAGTTCCCTCAGTCTTGCCCATGAACCCAGTATCGTCTCATGCACCGTGAGATTGCACAGTGAGGAGGGGGACTGTCGCCAGTGCTGCAGGAAAGGGGGCCCTCTTCCAGGGCCCTGAAGGGAGCCGTTGTCTAACACTCAGAGACGAACTTTCCGAGGAGTCACACCTTCCAACAAAGCAAGAGACTACTGGGAAGGGGCACCTGGGTGAGGAGGCAGGGTGAGGGGACCCAGGGGAGCCCCTCTGCCACGTGGGCTTCATGGTGATGGGTTAGTTTCGGGGTTGCCTCTGGCCAGTGTCTCACTCAGGGCCCTTCCGGTGTGCACACAGAGCTCAGCCAAGTATTCCAATGAGGAGGATTCTCAGAGGTGGGGAGGGTGCTCGTCTCCTTTTGACCTTTCCTGAATTCTTCTGATTTGAAGTGGCTCGTTAATTTCATGTTCCTTACCGCGACCTTCTGTCATAAAAGAACGCACAGGAATGGTTACCACAGTGCCTGGCCAGGGCGGCAGCTTCGGCCTGTGTGTTTCCCCCAACACCCAAACTGGGGCGGGCGAGGGGTGAAGCGGAGAGTAGTGGGTGCAGCAGGGCAGCAGGATCCCAGCGTGGGGCGCGGGGCAGGGCAGCCCCCTCCCCCCACCCCCCTCCTCTCTTCCTTCTCCTCTTTCTCTTCCCTTCCCACAATATTCTCTCTGCGTCTCTTTCTGAATCTCCTTCACGTGGTGCCTTCTGCCTCTGGATCTCAGGCCTGAGGCGCAGTCTCAAGTAAGTAGGGCATTGTCAGGGAGGGGAATGCCTCTGAGGTATAATCAGGATCATACCTCACCAGGGATGACGCCTCCTACACAAAAGATGCTTAGCTTCTGAAATGCCTACACAAAAGATGCTCAGCTTCTGAAATGCCCATTAACAATGGAAGGAGATTACAATGGGAAACAGTTATAGATAGGGCTGAGGGTATTGAGCCTGGAAAAGAGAAGCTGGAGGGGACTGTGACAACTGCCTTTGAATATTGCCGAGGTCTGGAGAGGGGTCCTCTCCACAGCGAGGAATCCAAAGCCCTCTGTGATGGGGTGTACTTGCCGCAGGGTCCCCCCACCCTCCCGACCACTGCCACAAGCATCTCACTTTCATTTTATAGAAGCTGTTCCCCTCAGTTAGCAAACAGTAACTTGATTCTACTAAACCAATAGGCATCCCTGAATAAAGGAAGGGGCAGGACACTACCACAAGCTCACAAAACGCAGCAGGTCCCAGCTCGGCTGGAGTTTCTGTTTATGGAAACTCAGGCAAGAAGCAAGCCAAGGAAGAAAGAAGAGATCCTTGTAGGTGCAGACGAGTGCCACAGTAAGAGGAAGACATGCTAGAACAGCTGCTACCTGGGCTGGGGACCCAGACAGGGCTTCCCGGGAAGGTGACAATGAGAATGAGACCTGGGTGACAAGAATTGCTGGAGAAAGTCTGTAGGGTCTTCACCAGGTAGCTGCGCAATGTGACTTGTGTT
Source organism: Neotragus pygmaeus (assembly GCA_006410875.1). Classification (NCBI taxonomy): domain Eukaryota; kingdom Metazoa; phylum Chordata; class Mammalia; order Artiodactyla; family Bovidae; genus Neotragus; species Neotragus pygmaeus. The sequence goes on from SJYV01027665.1 coordinate 54,706, forward strand.
TGGGCGTCACACTGGCTGTTGCGTGGACAACGGATTGGGGACCCAGGGTAGGAGCACAGGGATCAGGCTGGAGGCTGTTATAAGGGATTTGCCGAGCCCGATGTTTGTGTCAAACACCGCAGGTCCCCTGCCTTCAAGGCGCCTTCAACCTAACAGGGGCAACAGACACCCAAATAGCTATTTTCCATATTAAGTTGTGGCCGTAAAACAAAGGTGATGAGAAGCACAGGGTGCCTGGGAGCGCAGAGGAGGAGCTTTTCATTAATGTTCTTGGGTGGAGCAGGTGTAGGGAGGAAGGAGGATTAAGGAAAGATTCCTCAGATGAATGCTGAAGGGACAAGAACTGAACTTCTGCTTAGCTGGGGCTGGGTTAAGTAACAAGGGAAATCAGAGACGCAGAGGAAGTCAGGTCTTGCCCATCAGATAATTTTCACAATCTGGTTTGCTTCCTTTTAACATTGAAGACTTTTGCATGTGGGCCAAGTTAAATGACAAGTCCTGGCCATGCTAGCCCCAGGGGCTCTTGGTGGCCATCTCACTGAATCCAGATTCTTCTCCTGACTTCCGAAGTCCCAATGTGCAAGTAAGCTCACAATGTGTGCCAGCCCAAGACATCCTCCTGAAGGGCGGGGGCACACTCAGGCGCCTGGAAGAGTGCACTTTGTGTCCCTTATCACATAATACGGGCTCAGTCACACAGGCATGTCCTACCCTCTGTGACCCCGTGGACTGTGGCCCACCAGGCTCCTCTATGCATGGGACTTCCCAAGCAAGAATACTGGAGTGGGATGCCATTTCCTTCTCCAGGGGATCTTCCCGACCCAGGAATTGAAGCCACGTCTCCTGCATTGGCAAGTGGCCTTCCCGTATAAATTAGTATTTTACTTCTCGTGTTAATATCTACCGAGTGCTTATATGGCATCAGATGCTGTGCTAAGTGCTTTGCATGTTTTGCTAGGTTATCTAATCCTCACTTCAACTCTGGGAAAGATGCTCCTGTTATTTCCACTTCACTGATGGGGACACTGAGGTTTCGAGATTTTAAGTAACTAGTTCAAGGTCTCACAATTAGTAAAAGGTAAAACTAGGATCTGAATCCAGAAATATAACTTTAGTCCTCATACTTAGGCCACTACCATTTCATTCCCCAAGAATACCCTGATTCCCATCTTTCTAGATCTTACTTAAAGTTCTCCATCCCATCCAAGTATCTCAGAACATTACAGTTGAATTATACCTGAATGTTCACCTAGTCTGAACTCTTCAAATGAATTTCCAAAATTCCTTTGAATTCTTCAAAAATGAAGAAGACAGAGATCCAGAGAGGCAAAGTGATTTTCCCAAGGTCAGTCAGCAAATGAGGGCTTTCCCTGAGAGGTCCTCCTTTCTCATTCAGTGATGGAAGCCTTCATTCCAAGACCACCTTCTCTGGGTCCCGAATTCCTTCATCTTCTGCCAATCCCAGTCCATCCCCATCTTCATTCTCTGCCCTGGCCTCATCCCCAGGAGAGGTCTCCACAGGTTCCTACTTTCCACAATCCCCTCCAGCCTCAACTTTGCCTCAGCTCCACATCACAGACAGCACGGTTTCCTCTGATGGACAGTCCAGAGAACCTCCAACCCTGGGGCCTCTGGGGCCAGGACTTATCACTTCCTGGCCTCAGTACTGAATCCCAGCTTTCTACACATCATCTCTGCCCCGCTTTGCACCAAAATACAAACCCACCCCTGCCCCAGTATGAAGTTTCTCTTCTCACTTTTCCTCGTATCTGTCATACCTGGGCTCCAGCAAGTTACCTAATCTTTTAAAATGGTGTCATAAACTCTGCCCTCCTGGCCTGTTGCTGCTGCTGAAGAGGAGGCAGGTGGGTCTGTCAGAGCCTAAGGCTGTGCCCTGGCTGCTGCTTCCATGGTGCCCCCGCCTGGTCAGGCTGCTATAACAAATGCCTGAGACCAGAGGTCCCCAAACTTTTTGGCACCAGGGACCAGTTTCATGGAAGACAATTTTTCCATGCACAGGGTGTGGAGATGGTTTTAGGTTGTTTCAAGCACATAACATCTGTTGTGCACTTTATTTTTAATCTAATTCTGCCACTGATCTGACAGGAGGTACCAGTTCGTAGCCTAAAGGTTGGGAGCCTTGCCATAAACTGGATGGCTTAAACAACAGACATTTAATCTCCCAGTTCTAGAGGCTGGAAGCCTGAGGTCAGGCTGCCAAGTGGAGATGGGGGTGTGGTGAGGGCTCTCTTCCAGGCTTGTAGACTTGCTGTGTGCTCAGATGACCTCTTCTCCATGTGTGCTCATAGAGAGAGAGAAATATTTATTCTTCTTCTTATAAGGGCACTAATCCTACCATGAAGGTCCCACCCTCATGACTAATCTAATTACCTCCCAACGGGCCCATCTCCAAATACCAACACACTATGGGTTAGAGCTTCAACAAATGAATTTGGGAGGGTACATGTACCCATAATGTGTGGGTATTCTGACCTCTTGACAAAATGGACCTCTTGACATCTGGACTAAAGGGGCATGCCATCCATTCGAAACCTGACTCAGCACTCAACAGGGGATGGTGGACAGGGAGGCCCCCACTAACTTCTTCCCATTCAGATGGAATGCACTTTTCACTAGGGAACCCAACACTTGGCCCCTAGGGAGATTATTCCATGCTCCTTCCTGTTTTCTCCTGGACCTTTTATAGGGGATCAAATCAGTAGCCTATTAATTTCCATGAGTTTTGAGCAAACTCCAAGAGATAGTGAAGGACAGGGAAGCCTGGTACACTGCAGTCCATGGGATCAGAAAGAGCTGGACATGACTAAGTGACTGAACAACAGTGATCTCCATTCATTCATTCTTTCTTTCTTTTTTTTTTTAACTGCACTGGGTATTTGTTTCAGGATGAGGGCTTTTTGTTGGGAGCCCTGTTGTAAGACCCAGGATGGTACCTGGGTCCCCTGCCTGCAAAGGAAGGTAGATTCTTAACCACTGGACCACCAGGTAAGCCCCCATATGTTCACTTCTATAAGAGATACTTCTGAAATAACCACTGCATGCCAAGCACAGTGCTGATGACAGAGACGCTGCACCTACTTGCGCACACCCCCGTCAATGCAGGAGACAGACATTAAACAAACAAGCACCCCAGGGGATACAGAATCTCAGCAGGAGAGAAGAGCTCGGCAGGAGAGCAGCACAGTCCTGCGGGAACACGTCACAAAGAACCTGGCCTAGAACAGCGTGGAGGGGAGAGTCTGACCTGAGAAGTCTTCCCTCCCCCGTACCTCATGCTTGCCTCCTGCTCCTGTCTCCCTTTCCCCGACACTTTTCTAATCTGACCCAAGTTTCATGATCCATACAGGAAGCATAATTGTAATCATCTCACTTGCTGGCTCAAAACCCCCGTGATTCCTTAGCACGCTTGGCACCAAGTCCAAGGTCCTCCGCGCAGACTGTAAGCCCCTGCTTCCTATAGGCGCTCATCTCCCACCAGCCCCACCTCAGCTCTGCACCCACCATCGTACTGGCCATCGAGCAGGTCAGGCTCAAACCTGTCTCAGGGCCTCAACCTCTCTCTACAGGAACTCTTGACCCCCAGACATCGGCAAGCTGCTCCCCATCCTTTTCAGATCTCTGCCCAAATGCATCCCTCGGTCAGCATATTTAAACCAGAAACCCTGTCCTTCCCCCTACCCTATATTCCTTTGCTTTAGGTTTCTACATATCTCTTTTCATTACCGACCAGTGTATCACAGGACGCATTGGCCTGCTAACACTTAGTCGTTTGTCAGTTGATTCATTTTCAATTCCCTCCCTATTAGAACGAAAAACCCAGAAGGATGAGGACTTCATGTCTTTGATCTCTGGCTACTATAGATGCTCACTAAATATTTGTTAAATAAATGAGTACATGAACAAATTAGAGAGATTTAACATATTGTTGGTGAACAAATGAGCAGCCCGAGAAGGGGGTCTCAGAGGTCTAAACGGTGCTTGTCAGAACAGCAGGGGTGAGGAAGGATCAAATTTGGCAAAAGAAAAAAAGGACACAGATTCTGCTAAGAACTTTGCCAAAGTACGTTTATTAATTCTCTCTTCCCTCAGGTAAGGCAGCCTCAGGGAGGAGAAGGGAAAGTCTTCTTGGGGACATTGCCGGAAGGAGCTTCCTACTCTTTGTGGATATTGTCGTGGGCTGTCTTCAGCACCCTGGTCACCAGGACTATGAACTCCTCAAAGCTGATCTCTTTATCTTTATTGGCATCCAGATCTTGGAATATTTGATCAATGGTAGGTTGATCTTTGGTGTTCTGGGAGAAGAGAAAGCAGGGGCAGTGAGTTCCCCTTTCTTCCGGCCTCGTATCCCTCAGAACTCAGCCCAGGGCAGCCACGAACAGTAACTCAAGAGCAGAAACTATGTGGGAGAATACAATATGAGAAAATGGAAGGCAGACAGAAGTAGCTGTCTTGAGCCATCCTAGAACCGAATCTTAACCTAGAAGATGTTGTATAGCTCAGTAATCCAACCCCACCCAGCCCTGCCTCTCTCCACTTTACAGAGAGAGGAAGGCGTGAAGCCTAAGGTGATGGAGAGAGCTATTCAGAGAGAGCGGTGGGCCCCTGTACTGCAGCTGGGAAGGGCTGGGGAACATCCTTGAGAGCGCAAACTGGGGTGAACCCACCCCAGTCCTTGCCCACGCCATCGTCCTTCAGACCACCGCCCTCAGCGCAAGGGGGTGGGAAACTGCCAAGAGAGGGGCCTCCCATACCTTGAGGGAGTTGGGAAGTTCCTTTGTGATCAGCTGCTTCAGCTCACGCTTGGTGAGGGTGTCGTAATTCCCCAGCCGAGCAGAGTACTGGTGGAAGATGTTGATGATTCCCTCCAGGTGATCTTCCAGCTTAGTCATCTTGCCAAACTACTTTCGCCTTCAGAGACAAGGAGGGGTGTATAGCAGCACCTCCCCATCTCCGCACTTCCCCCGTCTCCTTCTTCCTCATTAATGGTTTAGACAAGGGCTACTATCCCGGGTCAGCTGCTCTGTTTGACCCATGTTGAATGTTCTTATTTGTGGATAGAATAGGGGAGAAGGACATAGGATACCACCTAAAGTATCAAAGAATCAGCCTTAACTGCCACCTGTTCCAGGTGCCCCCATCCCCCGGGGAGTATAATTCAGAGAGTACTGGTCACTCAGGCTCACGTGGGAAGGGTTCTGTGGTTTCCCAGGCTGTTTCCTTTCCCCAAGCAACGGTACTGTAGGGCCTGTAAACATGCCGGCCACCCCACCCACCTTGGCCATTCCCAAGTCCTGAGACTGGGTCTTCCTATCAGAGCAAGAGCTGGCACTCTTGGTCCCAAAGTGCAGTCAGCCAGAGGGGGTTTGGATGGCAGGGAGGTGTAGCTCCCACCACCCTGCCAAGTGGCCCCTGAGGGCTGAGTCAAGGAAGGACACTTACCCCTCTGCACAGGAGTGTGCAATGCCAGGAGTGTGCGCAGCAGTGGTGAGGAGCACTGGGTTAGGGAGGTTTTTATAAATCATGCTGCACCTTTGACCTCTGGTGAAGAAACATCTCTGATTCATCTTGGGGTGAGTGCTGGTCAATACTCTCTTACTCAAGAGAAGCTTCAGACCTGTGGCTTTGACTGCAATGCGGGCAGCTCAGATTGCACCCATGGCACATGCCACCTGCCACCACCCGCTCAGCCTGAAACAGAACGCCCATCCCTGCCNGGTGAGTGCTGGTCAATACTCTCTTACTCAAGAGAAGCTTCAGACCTGTGGCTTTGACTGCAATGCGGGCAGCTCAGATTGCACCCATGGCACATGCCACCTGCCACCACCCGCTCAGCCTGAAACAGAACGCCCATCCCTGCCACACCCACTCTCCCCCACCCCATCCCCCCAAAACACAGACACACACACACACACACACACACACACACATGCCCATCATGTTTCTCAGCCCTGGGGCAGGACTCAGCCTGCAGGTTGAGCTCTGTTCCTTGCTTCCTGTTAAGAGGCTAAGAAAACAAGATTCACTGCCTGCATGGCTCCTACCCAGAAAGGGAAGGGCTGGGGAGAGGCATTCGCTAAGTATCTGTACAACAAAAATGAGAATGGTAATAAAAAACAATCAAAGTGGACGTGTAACCCTGAAACAGGAAAAGGACACTGGTTTAAAACTAAAGAAAGCTATTCCAAGGGTCAGGCAGATTGGGCTGTGGGAGCAACAGCTGCCCGAGCAGGAGGGCACACACCTGTGTGTGCACCGCGGGCATGGACGCTCCGCTCTCCTCACCTGTCGGCGGGCCCCCTCCTGCTTCCGCAGAGCAGGAACCCTGGCCCAGGCTGGCTGCCAATGGCCCAGCATTTGGAAGAATGTGTACAGAGTTGTTTCCTTTACATTGTGTCCTGTTTGGTTTGCTCTGCTTTTGACAGTTTTGATTTATTTTATTTTTGATGCCCCCTTTTGGTTAGAACTGGACATGGAACAACAGACTGGCTCCAAATAGCAAAGGAGTACGTCAAGGCTGTATATTGTCACCCTGCTTATTTAACTTATATGCAGAGTACATCATGAGAAACACTGGACTGGAAGAAGCACAAGCTGGAATCAAGATTGCCAGGAGAAATATCAATAACCTCAGATATGCAGATGACATCACCTTTATGGCATAAAAGGAAGAAGGAACTAAAAAGCCTCTTGATGAAAGTGAAAGAGGAGAGTGAAAAAGTTGGCTTAAAGCTCAACTTCAGAAAACAAAGATCATGGCATCTGGTCCATCACTTCATGGCAAATAGATGGGGAAACAGTGGAAACAGTGTCAGACTTTATTTTGGGGGGGCTCCAAAATCACTGCAGATGGTGACTGCAGCCATGAAATTAAAAGACGCTTGCTGCTTGGAAGAAAGGTTATGACCAACCAAGATAGCATGTTCAAAAGCAGAGACATTACTTTGCTGACTAAGGTCCGTCTAGTCAAGGCTCTGGTTTTTCCTGAGGTCATGTATGGATGTGAGAGTTGGACTGTGATGAAGGCTGAGCACCAAAGAATTGATGGTTTTGAACTGTGGTGTTGGAGAAGACTGTTGAGAGTCCCTTGGACTGCAAGGAGATCCAATCAGTCCATTCTGAAAAAGATCAGCCCTGGGATTACTTTGGAAGGAATGATGCTAAAGCTGAAACTCCAGTACTCTGGCCACCTCATGTGAAGAGTTGACTCATTGGAGAAGACTCTGATGCTGAGAGGGATTGGGGGCAGGAGGAGAAGGGGACGACAGAGGATGAGATGGCTAGATGGCATCACTGACTCGATGGACATGAGTCTGAGTGAACTCCAGGAGTTGGTGATGGACAGCCTGGTGTGCTGCGATTNTCCGACTCTTTGCAATCCCATGGACTGTAGCCTACCAGGCTCCTCTGTCCATGGGATTTTCCAGGCAAGATAAACCAAGTCAAAATCCCTGGTGTAGAGACTCTGGTGACAGCTCCCAACCCCCTTCTCCATAACTAACATCACCACCCCTCCTGCTAAGAGAGGACAACAGTAAATGTCCCAAAGACGCAGCATGGAAACTCAGCTTGCTAGCTGGGTTCTGGTGAGAGATGCCCACTCATTTTCTGGCCCTCCTGTTTCACCAGACCCTTGGAAACCCGAAGTAATGACGGGGAGATTATTTTAGATAAGTCACTGATTATTGAAGCATTCACCCCACAGGGAAACAATTGAATACCCTATTCTTCACATTGAGTTTTATTAATGTGTTAGCCTATCTGCCCTTTTCTTTGCTGTTTAGTATCTCTTTGTTTGTTTCACTGTGTCGAGCCTCAGTTGGAGTGCCAGGGCTTCTCGCTAGCTGTGGCTCGGGGGCTCTAGAGAGCGTGGGCTCTGTAGTTGTGGTGTGTGGGCTTAGTTGCCCTGCATCGTGTGTTATCTTCCTGGACCAGGGATCAAATCTATGTCCCCTGCATTGGAAGGCAAATTCTTTACCACTGGGCCACCAGGGAAGTCTTTCCTTTATTACCGAATCAAGTTAAGAGGTAGGAAATGCAGAGAGAAGGAAAGCTTCCTAAACCTCTTTAGAAGAAATTACAGGCGCGGAGGCCAGGGGGCTTATTAGTGTTACTTAATGTAGCATCCACCTAAGGTCACACCACACCCACTTCTACATAGTTATCCCCCTAACTTCCTGAAAGTTATATCATCTAAGACATTTTGCTAGAAATTAAAATTTAGAGAATACTCTGAGTTTTCTTTATGTCACCCTGTTCTCAAATCACCCATATCATATATCACCCATATCACTCATACTACAGCTATAGCATCTTGGACTTTCTAGAATCCTCACATCCTGGAACTCAGGACTCAGGACTGTGAGGCTGGAAAAGCTCAGGGATCGCTTGGGAAGAACACAGGGAGGCAAGCAGAGCGGTGGTAAGCACAGAGGGCTGGTGACGGATGGGGAGTGGGGGCAACACAGGTTTGTTGGGTTTTCCAACCCTCCCTCCACCCCCACAGGAGCCTCATTCCACAAACGGAAAGCAAGCAATCAGGAGAAACCTGAGGTATGAACTAGTTTATTACTCTGCGGGGATGAGTCCAGGGAACTAGCCCCAGGCCCAATAGCTCTGTTATTCTTTGTGAATGTCTTCATGGGCTGCCAGACCCATCTTTATCACCAGCACGAGGAACTCCTCAAAGTTAACTCCACCATCCTGATTGATGTCCAGCTCTTTGAACCAAGTGTCCGCATCCTTTTTCTGTGAAGATTGGAGAGAGAGAAGTCAGAGGGTAAAGATCTCAGGGAAGCTGAGCCATGGCTGTCTGTATGGAGCAACGCAGGAGATCAGCGACCCAGGGCTTCATCAGAGGCAGGCTGAGAACCCCAACCACACCCAGGCCCTCCTCACCTTCATGAACTTGGGACACTCTGTCTCTAACAGTCTCTTCAAGTCATCCCTATAGACGGCGTGGTAATTCCCTTTCAGCAGGGAGTAGTTGTGGTAGACTTCAATCAGGGAGTTAATGGCACTCTCCAGATCCGTCAGCATGGTGTCCAAGGATTTGCCCCACCTGGAGGACGGACACCCGGGCAAGCCCAGGGCGGGGAAGGTGCCTATGGGGACACTCAGGAAGCTCCTACCCCAGGGGGCGGCTTTGTCTTGGATGACACCATCCAAGTAACTAAGGCAGCAGAGGGCTATGGCTACAAGGGGAAGGGGTGGGATGATGTAGATGAGGATGTGGGAGGGAGCAGGGCACCCAAGCGCACACAGCGCCTGCCAGCTCTCCCCATGTCCTCATCCTCTGCCCAGGAAGAGCCCAAACGTGCCCTCACTCAAAAGTCCTAGAGCCCTCAGCCCCTTCTTCAACCCCAGGCTCATGTTCCTCTGGACCCTGTCCAGACACCAGCGAGCTTTCTCTCCCCTCCTAGGAGACAACTGCTGCACTCCTCAGCCCACCCCAGGGGAAGCCCACAGTGTGGGACAGACCACAGTTCCACTTACCAGGTCTCCCCAAAACAGAGTTGCCAAAGGACATGCAGGGCTCAGTGTCAGCTCCCTTTTATAGCAGCCAGGATTGGCCAGCTGCCCAGGGCCTCGAGCCACTCAGAGGCAGCTACTCCCTTGCAGTGTTGCTACAGCTTCCAGTTTCCCAACAAGGAGAATGGGGCAATCTCGGTGCAGAATGAGAAGTCCTGAGGGGGAGCACAGGAAAGGTAGAGGAGGAAGGCAAGTGCCAGGCAGGGATGCCCAGGAGGAGAAACCAGGAAGAGGGCATGGTAAAGATTCTGCCTGTGGGCTGCTAGCTTCCCCTGGCATGGCCAACCATGGAAGCTCACTCCTAAGTCCTTCTCACTGTTGCTGTGGTTATTTGCATGGCTTCTCTATGCAGCTCGGAAATAGAACTGAAGTTGAATGCTTCATTTTGAGTGCATGCAAATAAGCTCATTCCTCCATAGCATTCATCACATTGTCAAAAGGGTCCAAAGGCCTCTACAAGGTTAAGAACTCTTGTCCTAGTTGCTGGATTTTTAGGAACAGAAGGTGGAGTATTTCCATCATTGTTGTCGTGTGTGTGGCTGGACTCAGTGGGGATGTGGGCTGCTAAGGGGTAAGTCGGCTTCTCTGCTGCTGTCCCCACACCTTCCCAATACCTCTGTTCTGTGAGGCTGGGGTGGGGCGGCACTGTGTCCCAGGAGATGGACGCTGGCTTGGGGTCCCCCTATGAGCATGAGGCACTGAGCCGCTGCATAGACAGCAGGGACCCATCCATCCTCTCTGGGATGATGATGTGCCTGTGAGTCTGGGATATAGAGGAAAACGACTCTGTGGGAGTGGGGAAGGAGGGCACTTCTGGAGAAGGCAGAAATGCTTCAACCCTAGGAGGAGAAGAGGAGCTGGGCAATTTCCCCCGGATTTGAGGAGGAGCGAGTCCTTCCTCCCAACCTGGGTCCCAGTGCTGAAGATTTGTGATCATTTCCCTTGTACAGAGCACTTGACATTTGTGTAACCTATTCAGACCCACAGAACATGCCTATCAGAAAGTCGGGGCACAGAGCCCCCTCAGTCTATAAATTCGGAAGCCGAGACCTAGAAAGGTGAAGCGGTTCACACAGTTTCCCAGTGTAGACGTGTCAGAGTGCAGACAGGATCCCAGAGCACCAGGCTCCAGGGCATGATCTGACAAGAACAGGACTCTGCTGAGAAAGCCCCTCCCATCTCTCCACCCTTCATACATTGAACCAATATTTTCCTTATGCTTCTCCAAGGCCTAAGCCATCATCGCCTCCTAGAGGNTCCAGGGCATGATCTGACAAGAACAGGACTCTGCTGAGAAAGCCCCTCCCATCTCTCCACCCTTCATACATTGAACCAATATTTTCCTTATGCTTCTCCAAGGCCTAAGCCATCATCGCCTCCTAGAGGAAGCAGATGAGATTAGCCTGTCTCTACTTCATGTTCCTGCAGCCCTTTGGGCTTTATTCTGTTAACTTTGTAGCTGTGTGACCTTGGGCTAATTACCTACCCTCTCTGTGCTTTAGTTAGCTCAATTGTTAAATAGAGATTACAGTAAAGTCTACCTCCAACCTACAGGAGAGAATATTTGCAAATAATATATATGAGAAAGGGTTAATATCCAGAATACAGAAAGAACTCCTACAACTCAACTCCAAAAGAAAACAAATAACCCAATGAAAACTGAAGTGGGAGGGAGGTTCAGGATGGAGGGGATATATGTATATATGTATACGTCTACTGCCAACAAAAACAGAAAATGGCAAGTCTTGAAAAGGACGTGGGCACTGCTGGTGGGAATGTAAACTGGTGAAGCCACTGAGGGAAAATGATAGAGTGGTTCCTCAAAAAGTTAAAAACCAAATTACCATTTGATGCAGCAATTCCACTTCTGGGTATATACCCAAAATAGTTGAAAGCAGAGTCTCAAAAAGATGTTTGTGCCCTCACATTCACAGAAGCGCTATTCCCAACAGCCAAAATGTGGAAGCAACCCAAGTGTCCATCCACAGATGAATGGATAAATAAATGTGGTATGTACATACAATGGAATATTATTCAGCCTTTAAAAAGGAAGAAAAATCTCGACACATGATACAACATGGGTCAGACATTCAAAAAGGCCAATATCTCCATTTATATGAGGTACCTGGAGTAGCTGAACCCATAGAAACAGAAAGTAGAGTGGTGGTTGCCAAGGTCTAGAAGGAGGGAGCTGTGCGGGTAATTGTTTATTGGGTACAGAGTTTCAGTTCCAAGATGATGAGAGTTTTGGAGACTGGATGCACAACAATGGGAATACACTTAACACGACTGAACCAGTTAGGATGGTAAATTTTATGTTAGATATATATATATATATATATATATATATATATATATATATATATGACTTCCCTGGTGGCTGACGGTTAAGCAGTCAGACATGACTGAGCGACTTCATTCACTTTCATATATATATAGCTCAGTCGTGTCCTACTCTTTGTGACCCCATGGATTGTAGCCCACCAGGCTCCTCTGTACATGGAATTTTTCAGGCAAGAATACTGGAGTGGGCTGCCATTTCCTACTCCAAGGTTATATATATATATATAAAACCACAATTTAAATATTTTAAAATCCTAAATGCTTTCTCTCCCCCAAAATAAAATCTGCCTGATAGTGTTGTTGTGAGCATTAAAAATAGATGCAAAATATTTATGACTTGTGGGCTTTTATTAATAGATATTATGTTTTGATTAAAATTTTACACACAAAAAAACACATGAGGCTTTTAAAGCTGCACATAGTAAGCAAGCCCTGTGTGAGTTTATACCGCGATCACTGCACTGTCAGTAAGTCTGATTCCTCAGCTGGGCTGTGAACCCTTGAGGACCCAGACTGGGTCACCTGTCTCTGCCTCCCTGGGACCCAGCTCAGTGTCAGCTATATACTATAACAGCAACAACAATCAATAAGAACAAACAATAGCAAAATAATGGTTGGTATTTATTGGGCTGTTATCATGTGCCAGGAACCATTGTCATTGTTTAAGAGCTTAATTTACATCAATCCATTTAACCCTCACAATAATCCAATGAAGTATGTTCTATCATAATTTCCACTTTACAGATGAGGAAACTGAGGCCCATAGAGACACAACATTCGGAGCCTCAAATGACCCGGGTGACATGACCTACTGTGACATCATCCATTTCCTGAACTTGACTGGAATACCTCTTTGCCAGTAAAGTGCTTCTCATTCTTCCTGACCCAGTCCAGGCACCATCTGCTCTGGTCCATTGCTGACTGTCTGTCCCCAACCACTGTCAACATTGAGTGAATTCTCACCTCCATGCTGCCAAGCTCTTCTGCATCACGCATTTGCTCTGCTATATTGGAGTTCATCTGTTTATTGCCTGTCNAGGCACCATCTGCTCTGGTCCATTGCTGACTGTCTGTCCCCAACCACTGTCAACATTGAGTGAATTCTCACCTCCATGCTGCCAAGCTCTTCTGCATCACGCATTTGCTCTGCTATATTGGAGTTCATCTGTTTATTGCCTGTCTTTTCTTTGGGACTAAGGACTCCTTCCCTGGTGGCTCAGGTGGTAAAAGCGTCTGCCTACAATGCAGGGGACCTGGGTTCAATCCCTGGGTTGGGAAAATCCCCTGGAGAAGGAAATGGCAACTCACTCCAGTATTCTTGCCTGGAAAATTCCATGGACAAAGGAGCCTGGTAGGCTACAGTCCATGGGATCACAAAGAGTCGGACACGACTGAGAGACTTCACTTCAAGGGTCCCTTTAGAGCAGAAACCACATCACATCCTGGGGTCTGGTACATACTAGGTACTCAACTAATACTTACTGAGGGAATAAATGAATGAAGAATTGAACACTTGATCAAGCCCTTATCCCATGCAGAAATTCCCTTTATCATACCCAACCACTTTAAATGATAGTGTTTGGGGAACAAAGGAGGCTATAGACCTACCCACCAAATACAGTCTGCCTTCCTTGATAGTCAACCTCCTGATAGGAAAATAGGGCTGTTTATGACGTCACATATGACAAGTTTTCAACCAATGATCAAGCACTTACTTGGTGCCTACCTGTGGTTGTCCAGGCCCACTTCTCAATGACCTGCACAATCACATCTTACCCCAAATAGCATATCATATTTTCAGAGTGTTTTTGCATCCACTCACTCATCTGATAGCACTGTGAAGTGGACATCACAGATATAACTCTCCCTATGTGACAGATGAGGAAACTGAGGCCTGAGGTCCTAACGGGCATGTGTCCTGCTTTGTTTTGGTGCTTATGTGCCAAAAGCACACTTTAGAACAAACTGGCTTTTTCCGAGATTTTCCTTAGGGTTTGTTCACCAGCCCAGGATGGCATTCACGCTGACCTCTCTCAAGGAGGATGATGGCGAGATTGACGGAGATGATGTTTTTCCAGGCCCCGACCCTTCAGGAGATGCCTGCCTTGAAGCCACTCCTGAGAATGTCCGGGTGGAAGCAGCTTTCTTCATCCAGAAAGGACGGAAGATAGGCCCCAGGTCCAGGGAGGGAAACATAAACCATGATCCCCTCCAGCATCGTGTGCTTCTCAGTGGAGCCTGCTGGTCAGCCAAGGCCATGAAACGCCGCCCCAGAGAAGCTCTCCCTGAACAGACAGCCTTGGGGGCTTCCGGGAGAGCAGGAGCCAGGCTGAGCTGACCCGGAAGGAGTAGTGTCAGGAATTGGGCAAGCATGAGGGGAAAAATGCAGCGCCCATAATCAGAGTGACGGACATGGGGCAACCCAGGGGGAAGGGAACTTAGTCCTGTTTACAGGAAAGAGCTCAGTCCTGGCTGTATGTCTCAACACCAGGCCCGAGCCTGTGGCCGAGGAAATGAGGACAGAGCACGCAGGGCCGGTGGAGAAACCCCCAGAAGGGACAGGAGGACTGGGCTGAGCCGCCGCTTTGTAATCAAAGGCCTGTGCAACCCAGTACATTTCAGGTGAGACAGGCAGGGAGGATCCACCTGGGCCTGGGGCAAGGGTGGCCTGAGTCACCCTGCCAACTGTCTCCCGGTCTCTGGATGTGACTAAGGGCCTGCCCGAGGCAACGTAGACCCCAGTCATGGGATTCCAGTCCACAGGCCTCACTCCTGCACACCCCCCACTCCACTCTGTGTGCTGACGTTGGGCCATGTCACGGAGATGACAGGACGGGGTCCCTGTCTTGGTGGAGGATACAGACAGCCACACATAACTTCAGTGCAGCAGGATAAGCACCTCCACGGGGGAGGTCCAGAGGGAAAGTGGGGCCAGTGACACTGACCCCTAAATGATGAGGATTGAAGATCAGCCATTATGTGAACATGGCGTCCACGGAGGGCCTGCTTCCGAGCTCCTCTGATCAGGAACAAAGGTCTCCAGTTTAGCCTGCAGGGCGCTGCTTCCCATGTTTGGTTCACAGATCCAGTTGGCAGAGAGAACCAAACCAAGTCCTTCAAATGATACCCCCAACCACCTGCATAGGGGTGCAGGCAATTACCCATCACTCTTTCAAATAACTCATTGTTTCTATCACAGCGCACTCAGGACATGGGTTCTCAGACCCCCCTCAGAGAAGAAACCCACCAAGATGGACCCCGCAGGACCTAAAGGCAGACGAGACCTTCCCCCAAGAGATTGTGCATCAGCTTCCTGGGCTTCCAGGGAGAGACAAACAACACAGAGAGAGGGCAGGGGCGGGTCTGAGCTGGGAGGGGTGAGGGAGTCACAGATAGCTCAGACTCAGAACAACACCCCTATCCATCCTCATTTATTTATTGACAAAACCAGAACAAAATGCTCCCCTCCCCAGGAAGCCTTCCCCGATCGATAGTCACCCACGTCCCATTCATCACTCTTCTCATTGACAGGCTGCATTGCCAGCTTTAAGTCTGACCTGTCTCTGACTCAATGTGTGGAAAACCCACCTCACAATCTTCCCTCACCGACTGCCCATGGACCTGTCATCCCTGTCAATTACCAGCATCATCTTCCCCACCCTGTCCTGGCCCCTTCCCCGTCCCGGCTGCTCCGCCTTTGTTGGGGCTCTCTGTTGAAGCTGGGAGAACTTCTGCCCTCGTGGCTCCTGTCCAGTCATGCATGAGTAGTGAATGAGTGACCAGAACATCACTGGTGAGGCCTGGCTTCCTTTGTCAGAGAGCTGACTCCCCGAGAGAAGAGACTTCACCCTCTGAGACCAAAAGCTGAGGGTAAGGGCTGTCTCCCCACTCAGACAGGGGCTCCTGGGGGCAGGGCTGTCTCCCCACTCAGACAGGGGCTCCTGGGGGCAGGGCTGTCTCCCTGCTCAGACAGGGGCTCCTGAGGCACAGACTACCCAAAATGACTGATCCTCAGAGTAGGACCAGACCTTTCTTTCTGGGCCCAGAGCAGATGCCCAGAACCAGGAACTGAGCAACACCCAGAAGTCTTTACAAAGTTGCTTTATTCTCTTCCCTCGCAGCGTCCTTTCCGCGTGTGTGCACACACACACACACACACACACACACACACACACACACACACGGCTGTGCTTCAGTGGCCTGCAGCTAGGCCACACCTGCTCCCTAGGAGGCCCCTGCACCCCCCTAATAGAGGCTGTGCTGGGTGCAGTAGTGGGCACACAGCTGCCCTAATAGAGGCTGTGCTGGGTGCAGTAGTGGGCACACAGCTGCCGGTGGTACTGCAAGTGGTAGTCCTTCACCAGCTTGCACAAGATGTGCAGGAACTCCTCAAAGCAGACCTGGTTGTCCTGGTTCTTGTCTGCCGCCCGGAACAACTGTGTGATGTAGTATGGCTCCTTCCGGCCCTGAGGAGTGAGCACAGGGTCAACCCCGCACCCCAGCACCACCCTGCAGTGAGGGCCAGACGCTCCTCGGCCTGTTGGTGGGAGGACAGGGGCAGTCGGTGGGGAGAGTGTGGCCTGGCCCTATCTGGAGGGGGTTTGCAGGAGACAGCTCCTCATTCAGTCAGTGGCCAGGACCCTCTGTGCTGTAGAATGTTCAGGCAGCAGTGTCGGGGGCTCCTCGGCTAAGTGGACCTGGGGCTGCATGGGAGACAGAGTGCAGGCAGGGCTCCATGTGCTGGTTGGCTGGGCACCCCCAACACAGTTCACCTTTGCCCATCATCAGGGGCTGTGCGCTAAGTCGGTTCAGTCATAGCTGACTCTGTGCAACCCCATGGACTGTAGCCCACCAGGCTCCTCTGTCTATGGGGATTCTCCAGGCAAGAATATTGGAGTGGGCTGACATGCCCTCCTCCAGGGGCTCTTCCCGACCCAAGGATGGAACCCGGGTCTCTTGCATTGGCCAGCCGGCTCTTTACCACGAGCACCACTTGCCTATCTCTCCGCTAGCTAAAGTGCCAGCTCCCCTGCAGGGACAGCCCAGCCCAGGGGCGTCAGGGTGGAAGGCTATGCCTTCCCCCTCCGCAGTGGGAGCCTCCAGGGCAGAGCCCCCTGCCCCTCGTGTCTGTGTCTCCAGAGCTGCTGCAGGGCCAGCATCAGGTGGGGTCAGGTATCTCCACACAGTGCCATCTGCCTGGGGACTGTTTAGGACTCTGCCCGGGTCATCTCCAGAAAGCACAAAGACGGGAAAGGCCAGAGCTAGGGGCCCTGGCGTCGCTGGGACATCCCAAGTAGGCAGCCCTCAGGGCTGGCAGAGGGAGGAAAGGGGCATTTAAGGTGGAGGGGACAGCAGGGAGGAGTCCAGCTCAGAGGGCAGAGGCAGGCAGGCGGCTCACTGAGCAGCGCGGGTGAAGCAGACGTCAGCAGGATTTCGCTGGTGGGCACGGGAAAGCTGGGGTGAACCTCTCAGAAAGCCTCCAGGAAGGAGGTCACTGCAATTGTAAGCAGCCGTGGGCCTGGGAGCAGTCCTCATCCCTGTGGAAATTCTCCCCTTCCATCTCCCCCATGGCCCCACCATCTACTTATTATCTTATATCCTCCGCCAGTTTGGTTGACCCGAGAAACTGGAGGCCTCCGGCCTGGGACAGGCACGTCCTGGCTTCCCTCCTCTCAGACCACTGCCCAGCCTGCTATGTTTGCCCAGTGAGTCCTCCAGGGCAGGTTCTGGGGGTCCTTGCACAGCCCCATGACATTGGCAACTGGCCTTGGAAAGAAACAGTTTTCCCAGAAACAGGGACTAGCCAGTCACCCTGGTCCCACTGCCCTGGGACTCTCGAGGCTGCACGCCCATAAACAGAGGGAGAGGCGCTCTCCTCTGCCGTGTCCCAGAGGCAGGCAGGGGACACGACAGGAGATGCGACCAGGGGAGGCGCCTCTCCTGGAATGGAGGGCCTTGAGTTGGGCGCCACCCGAAGTACTCTGGATGTGACAGTCCAGAGACCCCGGGGCTGGGCGCCAAGGGCCAAGAGACAGACACTTCCACCAGCCTTGCAGTCCCCAAGGAGCTGGGTAGTCACAGGGCTGGGCCTGATGACAGAGGAGAGGCACAGCCTGAGGAGGTGGCTGAGCCCAGCCTGAGTTCCGGGGCTGGGCCCCCAGGCTGCTCGGAGGGACTCTGTTGGCCTCTCAGATGGGACGGGAAATGACATTCCCAGCCCCGCAGGTTAGCAGCAGCCACCACAGCCCAAACTGTCCTTCACTGGGACCGGGAGGTGGATGACGCTTATGTAGACCCCAGGAGAAGGGCCCAGGGTTCAAAGGTCAGGTGTGGAGCAAGGTCGCTTGGGCAGAGGAAGGATTTAGGTCCTTTGCTTTCCAGAAGCAGGTCAAGCAGAAGAACAAACAGGTTTGGGGTTAGGACTGAGTTTCAGGGATTAGCTGTGCTTGGTCTGGAGTGGGGCCAGGCAGAGAGTTTCAGGACAGGGAAGGACAGAAAATAAAGCCAGGCTGGGCCACTTCCCCCACCAAACATCCTGTGCTCCACCCTCCCGCACGCCCCCTCCCCTCTCTGGAAGTGCTCCTAAGAGCTGGCTTCCTGTACCTCCACCCGCATCACTCGCTTCCAGCCCCACAAGCAACCCCATACTTTACGTATCCCCACCCAACCCCTCTCACCAAGGTCTCCATGAAGCGGGGCACGTTGTCCGTGAGCAGAGCCTTCAGCTCCTCCAGCGACAGTGTCTCCACATCCCCTTCCCGGGCAGCATACTCGTGGTAGCAGTGGATGATTTGGAAGAGGGATTCCTCCACTGGTGTGTCCGTCATGGTGGCTGGGCCTGGGCCCAGGATGGGGGCAGCTCAGGAGATGCAGGGGAAGCAGCTGGGGACAGTGGAGAATCTGGGGGCAGGGAGCACAGCAGAGCAGGCCAGGCAGAGGCCAGGCCACAACAGGTGGGCGCTTCCTCCAGGAATCTTCTGCCCGCTTGTGTAAGGGCCCCTCTCTGCCCTCCCCACCTGACCCCTTGCAAACTTGGCTCAGCCTCCTTGCCCTGCAGGAAACTGCCACAAACTCAGGACAAGGCTCTGTCCCTTCCCTGAGCCAGCAGCCTCCCAGGACACAGGATCTGTGTCCTGTCCCACCCCCAACCATGCCCTCAGGTTAGGAGCCCTCAAAATCGAGAAATCAAGGAGCCCTCGAAATCAAGAATGAGAAGAAATTAGACTCTTGGAAGCAAGATGACATATCCCAATGAGAATATTTTTAAACCCCTTAAGAAGGCAAGATACCCACTACCATAAACTATTTTGTAACACAAACAAAATATTGAGATAATTATCCCACCCAGAACCCCAGACATGCTCAAATATTGTTTTCCTTTTCGGGCTGAATACAGACAGCACAGGGATCCCCATCTTGCTCCCACTCCTGCCCTGACTGGCCCTCTCTGGAGTCTGTGTGCCATCTGCATGCCTCCAGGGCCCCAGAGTCTCTGTGTGTGGGGCTGTTCAGTCTCCAGTGTCAGGAGCAGGCAGGGGTGCCGCGGCCTCTTCCAGTCACCCCAAAGCCCCATCCAGGTGCTCTACATGGGTGAAGGCGGGTGCCCTCAACCCCCTGCTCCCCACTTCTTTTAGAGACGAGATCCCTGTTTTCAGGAGGCAGGGCTATCCTAGAGCATCAGCTGTCCTCCCTGGATTCTGGGCAGATAAGATTCAGGACAACTGTTTCCAACTCTTACAGAGCCAGTCAAGCCCTGGGCAAAGCAGTTTATGCATAGCATCCCATGCAGTCCTCTCAATGACCTTATAAGGTAGGCATCATGCCCCTGCCCCATTTTCCTGAGGAGTAAACGAAATCCGAAAGGCCTAAGTAAATTTCCCCAAATCACACAACTGACCATTTGGAGCTGGAATCAATCAGTGTCTTTGGGGTTATAAGACATGTTTTTGATTTGGATGTCCTTAACCGTTTTGAGGCCACAGTATGCTATTAGAACACCCATCTACAAGGTACACATCCTCCAAAATGGGTAAGCAACTCCTTTCAGCTATCCTGGACCTGTGCAGAATATCCTGGACCCACACCACCCAGCCACCCCCGCAGCTCTCTCGGACCAGGCACTGACCTGTTGCTGCTGCTGATCCACGGTCTTGATCTGTGTTTTATCCTGGAGACTTGGTGCTCAGGCAGGAGGCGGTTGTGAGAGCAGGGGCTCCTCTGCCAAGCCCCACATCCTGCCCAGCCTCAGTGCCTCCGATTATGGCAGCCAGTGTCATGACTCTTAACTGGTTCCTCAGCAGCACAACTGACCCTTAATTGCATTCCTGAGATGACATCACAGGACACTGCTTTCCGCGATTAACTCAGTCAGTTTCAGGGACCCACCTGCCCTCAGAGCCTGATCTAAAGCATCTCAGAACTGCAGAAGATCATGTTATCCATCTCCCCACATCAGAGCTCATCATCACAGCTCCAGGGCTCATTCGGGGTCAGACACACAACTTAAATGCATCTTTGGGGATGTCCTCCCACACTTAGCAAACCCCCAAACTCC
This sequence comes from Neotragus pygmaeus, assembly GCA_006410875.1. Lineage (NCBI taxonomy): Eukaryota > Metazoa > Chordata > Mammalia > Artiodactyla > Bovidae > Neotragus > Neotragus pygmaeus. The sequence continues at coordinate 75,152 of SJYV01027665.1, forward strand.
AGAGTCAAGAAGCACATTCATTCATCCAACAAATATTTCTCAAGCAGTAGGCCCTCTCTGGGCGATAAAGAGTAAGACATGAGGCCAAGTCACAGGGTGGGGATGCTTGGAGAGGACAGAGTCACACAGTCAGAGAGCACTGGGAACATTACTAATTTAGTGGCATAAACAGGGTACCCTGGGCACCCAAGGAGCACCTCTGCCTGCCTGGAAAGCTGAGGAAGGTTTCCTTGGGAGATGCTATTTGCCGTGGCACTTGAAAATATGGTTGCAAGGAGATGCATGGAGAACCAGGCACTCCAGACAGAGGAAAAGGCTTTGCCCAGGGGCAAAGGCTCACGTGCGTGAGAGAGAGTGGCTTGCTTGGGGGGTGAAGTCCACAGGGCATCCGATAAGCAGTTAGAAGAAACAAGACTGGACAGGCATGATGGAGACCAAATGTGAAAGGCCCTGTGTGCCAGGCTAGAGCTGCAGCTTTATCCTGTGCAGAGAAAGTAGCTGACGGGGGATTTTTAAATGGGTTGGGTGATGGATGAGAGGTGACAGGAGTAGTCGGGCCACCTTTTTTATAAGGAAGTAACCCACTGCAAAGAGGCAGTGATCTACCCTAAAGAGGTCCTGACGTGTAAGCGTGGCCGTGGCCTCCATTCAGGTGCCATCCAGCTGACAGGTTCTTGAGCGATGGGTGAACTGCCTCACCACACTCCCCCATTCCCACCCCCAAGCCTTCTCTCAGCCACCCCCTTCCACTTCTGTCTCACCCATGCATCTTCCATGGGAGGAGGCACACAGGCTGATGAGTAAATCTCTCAGAGGGGAGCGCCAAAGGACAGTTAATTAACTACAGATTGTGTCTTGGCATGCCTGAAGATTTGAGAGAAAAGTAGGTATATAGTTAAAGCGAAATGTTTTCCAGTTTGCAGGGTGAGCCTTCATCTGCCCAACTTAATGATTCCTCAGCAAACAAGTGGTTCATCAATACACTTTTATATTTTGAAAATACAAGCAGGGCTCAAACTTCTAAACGGTAAAACAATTTGGCAATGTCAAGCTGAGGTCACAGAGATATGTTTGATTCAGCCATTCCTTGGGAATTGATTCCCATTCTCCTGGGAATTTATTTTACAAAAGTAATCAGAGAGACATTTAAAAGCAATAAATAAGAAAGTGTTCACAACTCCCATATCTATAGCCAAGGGACAAAATAGAAGTGAAAACCTTGAAAACAACTACTTATCAAATTTCAGATGGAGATACATCCTTGGACAATCTCCACATGATAATTCTTTGCTCCAAAGGAACTCCATTTTTGGCCCATGGCATGAAGTGGGTAGAAGGTCATTTGCACCCCTCTTCACCCTGCCTTTGTTCAACCTGGGGAAAAACGCCTCTCTACACCATCGCACTACACAATGATGACCTCCTTCCCCAGCTCTGCTGCAACTAATTTGTCTCTTATTATTATGCTGTGGGCACCTTCTCACACTACTAATCAATGCGAGCCCAGTTTTTAATAACTATGGAGTGATCATTTGTTTCATGTATCAAAATTTATTTTATTAATCTATTATTGGCAGACATTTTAAATACTCCAAGTCTGTCCACTTTAATCAACTCTTCCTTAATGCTGATATTTCTTCAGAATTTTGGCATGTGTGCTAGGTTCTGGGGAGGAGCGGAAAAGAATTGAATTGATATTCCCTTCCCCTGCCAGAGCCAACACTCTGTATCCACCCAAAGCCCACCACCAGAGCCACCACCCATATCTTATGACGACAGGCAAATCCCTAAACATCAGCGCACACATACACACACCTGAACATAGGCATCACTGCTGCAGCGAGATGTCCCATGTACTAGAACCAAGAGGGCTCCCCTCGGCCATGACTTCCTTCTGTGAGAGAAAAGGCCCAGCCCAGCAGCCTTCCCCATCCTAATATAAAAGCAGTAGACCCCTTTACAGTATTGCATTGACTGCATGTATCTAGATATTTACCTTTACCTGTGAGATTTATGCTGCCCTATGTTTCACATTGCTGTTTAGTGGGTTTTCATTTCAACTGAAGAACTTTCTTAAGCGTTTCTTGTGAGGCAGTTCTACTGACAACAAAGTCCCTTAGTTTTGTTTGTCTGGGAAAAGGAAAAAAAAAGAAAAGCCAATGGTCTAATGATTTCATGGGTGAATTCTACCAAACATTCAGAAAAGAATACCACCAGTGCATCTTAAACTCTTTCCAAAAATAGAAGAAGGGGGAACACTTCCAAACTCAGTTCTTGAGCATCACCCCAATACCAAAATCAGGTAAAGACTCTGCAAGAAAGTAAAACTACAGGCCAATACCCCTAATGAATGTAGATGCAAAGATCCGGAGTAAATACTAGCTTACTGAATTTAAAAATACATTAAAAGGATCATGTACCATAACTAAATGGGGTTTATCCCAGGGATGCAAGGAAGGTTTGACATGTGTAAGTCAATCAAGGTGGTATAATACACTAATAAAATGAAAGGGGAAAAAAATGATTATTTCAATAAATGCAGAAAAGGCACTTGACAAAGTTTAACTTTCACATGCAATTAAAACTCTCAACAATGTAGCTATAGAAGCATCTTATCTCAACACAATAAATGGCATATATGAGAAGCCCACAAGTAACTTCATAGTTAATGGGGGAAAAACTGAAAGCTTTCTCTCTAAGATCTGGCATGAGGCAAGGAGGCTTACTCTTGTCACTTCTTATCAACATAATGGATGTTCTAGTTAGAGAAATTAGACAAGAAGAGGAAATAAAAGGCATCCAAATAGGAAAAGAAGAAATAAAAGAATCTGTTTGCAGATAGCAAGATGATATACCTAGAAAACACTAAAGACTAAACAACTACAAAAATTCTGTTATAAATAATAAACTAATTCAGTAAAGTTACAGGATATGAAATAAACAAGAAATCCACTGTATTTCTATACACAAACAATAAACTATCCAGAAGGGAAATGAAGAACATAATCTCATTCACAACAGCAACAAAAAGAATAAAGTACTTAGGAAACAACAAGAAGTGAAAAACTTACACTCTGAAAACTTACAAAAATATTTATTAAGAAATGTTTTAAAACACAGACAAAAGGAAAGACAGCCTTTGCTCATGGATTGCAAGAATTAATATTGTTAAAATGTCCATTCTAACCAGAGTGATCTATAGATTCAATGCAATCCCTATCAAAATCCTAGTGACATTCTCTATAGAAATAGAAAAACAATCCTAAAATTTGTATGGAACTGTAAAAGACCCTGAATAACCAAAGCAATCTTGAGCAATAAGAATGAAGTAAAGACATTTGATGATTTCAAAATTCATTACAACACTGCAGTAATCAAAACAGTATGATATGGCATAAGAACAGACATATAGATGAATGGAACAGAATACAGAGCCCAGAAATAAACCCACCTTATAGTCAATCGATCCTCAATAAGTGCCAAGAGCACAAAATGAGGAAAAATCAGTCTCTTCAATAAATAATGTTGGGAAAATTGAATATCAACATGCAGAAAAAGGAACCATCATCTCACCATATACAAAAATCAACTAAAAGAAGGATTAAAGACTTAAATGTAAGTCCTGAAACTGTAAAATCTACTAGAAAAAAACATAGGGGGAAAGCTTTTTGATATTGGTCTGGGTGATAATTTTTTAATATGAACACCAAAATCACAGGCAACGAAAGCTAAAATAGACAAATGGGATTCCATTAAATTAAAATCTCTGTACAGCAAAGGAAACAACCAACAGAGTGAAAAGGAAACCAGAATAGGAGAAAATATTTGCAAGCCATATATTTGATAAAGGGTTAATATCGAAAATAAATAAAAAACTCATACAATTCAACAGCCAAAAACCTAATGTCCCATGGGCAAAGAATCTGAAAAGCTATTTCTCAAAAGAATACATACAAATTGCCAGAAGGTATATGAAGAAGTGTTCAGCTTCAATAGTTGAATAGGAAATGCAACTCAAAACCACAAGGACATGAAACCTCATACCTGTCAAAGTGGTTACTATCAGAAAGACAAAAGATAACAAATGCTGGTGAAGATGTGGAGTAAAGCAAATCCTTATACACAGTTTTGGGGAATGTATATTGGTACAGACTTCATGGAAAATAATGAAGGTTTCCTCAAAACTCAAAAATAAGATTACTTATGATCCAGCAATCCTACTTCTGGATATATATTCAAAGGAAATGAAACCAGGATCTCAAAGAGATATCTGCAGTCCTGTGTTTATTTCAGCATTATTCATGTAGCCAAAATATGCTAAAACCTAAATATTCATAGACATGCATTCCTGGTGGTACAATGGATAAGAATCCACCTGCCAATGCTGGGGACACGGGTTCGATCCCTGGTCTGGGAAGATTCCACATGTCAATCAGCAACTAAGCCCCAGGGTCACCAACTGAAGCCTGTGTGCAGTAGAGCCCACCCACACCCTACAGCTACTGCAGCCCACGCGCCTAATGCCTGTGCTCCCCAACAAGAGGAGCCACCGCGGAGAAGCCAGTGCACCACAGATCAGAGCAGCCCTCGTGCGCCACAACCAGAGAAAGCCCGCACGCAGCAACCCAGCCCAGCCAAAACCAAGTAAATAACTTTAGAAAATGCCCATGGACAAATGAACAGACAAAGAAAACGTGATATGTGTGTACAATGGAACAGTGTCCGGCCATTAAACAAGAAAGAGAGCTTGCCATTTTCAGCAACATGAGTGATCCTAGAGAAGGTTACGCTAAGTGAAACAAACCAGACACAGAGGGACAGATACTGCATGATAGCGCTGTATGGGTGATCTTAAAGGGCTGGAAAGTGAAGTCAAACGGCCCTTAGGAAGCATCACTACTAACAAAGCTAGCAGAGGGGATGGAATTCCAGTTGAGCTATTTCAAATCCTGAAAGATGATTCTGTGAAAGTGCTGCACTCAATATGTCAGCAAATTTGGAAAACTCAGCAGTGGCCACAGGACTGGAAAAGGTCAGTTTTCATTCCAATTCCAAAGAAAGGCAATGCCAAAGATTGTTCAAACTACTGCACAATTGCACTCATCTCATACACTAGTAAAGTAATGCTTAAAATTCTCCAAGCCAGGCTTCAGTAGTACGTGAACAGTGAAATTCCAGATGTTCAACCTGGTTTTAGAAAAGGCAGAGGAACCAGAGATAAAATTGCCAACATCCACTAGATCATCGAAAAAGCAAGAGAGTTCCAGAAAAACATCTATTTCTGCTTTATTGACT
>SJYV01027665.1:85887-96318 GCA_006410875.1 Neotragus pygmaeus
GTCACCCTGCTTATTTGACTTCTATACAGAGTACATCATGAGAAATGCTGGGCTGGAGGAAGCACAAGGTGGAATCAAGATTGCTGGGAGAAATATCAATAACCTCATATATGCAGATGATACCACCCTTATGGCAGAAAGTGAAGAAGAACTAAAGAGCCTCTTGACAAAAGTGAAAGAGGAGAGTGAAAAAGTTGCAAGGATAGCCAAATAGACCGACAGAATAGTAAAAAAAAAAAAAAAGCCGATAAACAGAAACCTCGATTAAGTAGAGTTGGGACACCAACAGAGGGAGCCCTCAGACTGTGACAGCAGCAGAGCCTAACATTAAGAAAGACTTCTTTCCGGTCAAGGACTTAACTATGGAAAAGGCCTATTCTCTTTTATTTTGCTAGTTTCCCAACTTCTTTCTCTTCTCCTTGTTCACTTGATGTCAGGAACTTGCCCATGACTCTCTATGGTTGCAGACTAAACTGCAATTTGCTGCTGATCCCAAAGAAATACAGCTTTGCTGGAGAAATATCTGGTTGTTTCAGGTCAACAGAACTAAATGGAGAACCGAGAAAAAGGCATATGTAATACAATACACTTGTTCTATTACAAAAGCAGCACTGCTGAGCCATAGGAAAAGGAAAGCTTTTCAACACATTGGACTGGATCAGTTGAATACTCAAGTGGGAAAAAAAGGAAACTTGACCTCACAAGTCACCAAAAATTCCAAGTGGACTGCAAGTCTAAAGGTGAAAACGCAACCCACTCCAGTACTCTTGCTGGGAAACTCCCATGGACAGAGGAGCCTGGTGGGCTGCCATCTATGGGGTCGCACATAGTCGGACACGACGGATGCGACTTAGCAGCAGCAGCGGCATAGGAAAATATCAAGACCTTGGAGTAAGTAGGCAAAGATTCCTTAAACAAGACAAAAGAAGCACTATTCCCACAGGGGTGCTGGGGTGGCAAGTGGGGCTAGGGAGCAGCCAGGCAGGTGCTCAGCCTGAGGGTTGCTCAGTGAACCCAGATTCTCTGAGGGCCACACCAATGCCTGCAGCCCACCTCCCTCTCTGGGGGTCTCTGAGAGACAGACCCCCCAGATCCAACCATACCCCACCCATAGAGATAACTAGATAGTCAAGAAAATGATCTTTCTTCAGACTTTTCCTCTCTGACTGATATGGGCTTCTTTTCCATGCATTTGTGGAACAGGGTGACCCGGTCCTTGGTGGCTTCCTTAGATGCAGTGCGACTCACCTTTGCTGTCAACAGGCTGAGGCTGGCAAAGCAGCGGCATGGGTGTGTATACCAACCTGAGAACCTGTAGGAAAGAAGAATGAGAGGCAAGGGCTGTGGAGGGGATAGAAGTAGAGCTAAAAAGAAAAACCACAGACTTGCTTTTCCTTTGATCCAGATGATTTAGTAGGAAACTCCATAAATAGGAAGGATGAGGGATGAAGGCTGGAGGCCTAGAACTGTGAGCCCAGGAGAAGATGGTGCCCGCCATGGAAGAGTTGGAGTAGGGGAGCCAGGCTGAGCTGTGGGGTTGGGAATTGTAGTTTGTGGGTGCAGGGTATACAGGGCTCAGGAGAGGCCATAGAGATAAGAACAACACCCCTTGGAGCCAGAACCTACAAATCAGTACCCAGCTTCCTCTGCTGCCACCCTAACTTGTCATCCTATCACCCACTAACCCAGGGCACTTGAGTCTGGGGTGCTCAAGGGATGACCCAAGCTACGGTCAGAACAGAACCAGAATTCTGAGGGAGCACACCACCCAGCTTGGAAGCTTATATCATGGAAAGGGTCACATCAAGACTGAGAGGGACAGGCTCAAGGGGCATACTAGGGAGCCGACCCACCCGTATAGCAAAGTCACTGTAGGACACTGGTTTTAACAGAAAGCAAGTGGAGGCAGAGATGCCTTCCTTACATTCCCACCCTTGTACTCAAGGCTCAGGATGGAAGAGAGAGATAAAGAAGGAATGATTCACTAGAGAGCAAAGTCTTCAGTTTGTGCAGAAGTGTTTGCAGCTAGCTTCTGTCGGTAGAAGGACTAAAAAGAAAAAGATCTTGGCACAGAATTTTTCAATCAGCATAAAGACAAGCACTTAAAGGACAAGACAGCTGGCTTTTGGGTGGAGGATTAAATCAAAAGGCAGACGTTATTTTAATTTATTTTTTATAGATGTATAGTTGAATTGCAATGTTGTGGTAATTAATGCTATACAGCAAAGTGACTCAGTTATACATGTATAAACTTTTTCATATTCTTTTCCACTATAGTTTACCACAGGATATTAAATGTAATTCCCTTTGCTACACAGTAGGACCTTGTTGCTTATCCATTTTATATATACCAGTTTATATCTGCTAATCCCAAACTTGCAAGTTATCCTTCCCCCACAGGAGCATCCCTCCCCCTTGGCAACCATAAGTCTATTTTCTGTGTCTGTGAATCTGTTTCTCTTTCATAGATAGGTTTATTTATAGAATATTTTAGATTCCACAAAGTACTATCTTATGATATTTGTTGTTCTCTTTCTGACATGTCAGTATGATAATCTCTAGTTGCATCCATGCTGCTTCAGATGGCATTATTTCACTCTTTTTCGTGGCTGAGTAGTATTCTGTTGTATACATGTACCACATCTTCTTTATCCATTCATCTATTGATGGACATTTAGGCTGTTTCCATGTCTTGGCTATTGTGAACAGTGCTGCTAAGACCATAGAAACGCATGTTCTTATGTTCATAGCAGCACTGTTGAATTCTATTTTTGAATTGTAGTTTTATCTGGACATATGCACAGGAGTGGAATTGCTGGATCCCATGGTAATTCTATGTTTACTTTTCTAAGGAACTTCTATACTGTTTTCCACAGTGGCTGTACCAACTTACATTCCCACTACAGTATAAGAGGCCTCCCTTTACTCCAGACAATCTCCAGCACTTGTCATTTGTAAACTGTTTGATGATGACCATCCTGACCAGTGCAAAGTGGTATCTTGTACTTTTGATCTGCATTTCTCTAATGACTAGCAATGTTGAGCATCTTTTCTTGTGCCTGTTGGCCATCTGCATTTCTTCTTTGGAGAAATGTCTCTTTAGGTCTGCTGCCCATTTTTCAATTGGTTTTGTTGTTATTGTTGACATTGTTGTCAAGTTGCATGAGCTGTTTGTATATTTAAAAAATCAAGCCCTTGGTTGGTCACATCATTTATTAATATTTTCTCCCATTCTGCAGGTTGTCTTTTCATTTTGTTTATGATTTCCTTTGCTGTGAAAACACTTGTAAGTTTGGTTAGATCCCACTTGTTTATTTTTGCTATTTCTATTCTTTTGGGAGGCTGATATAAGAAAATATTGGTATAATTTATGTCACAGAATATTTTTCATATACTCTCTTCTAGGAGTTTTATGTTGTCACGTCTTATGTTTAAGTCTTTATGCCATTTTGAATTTATTTTATTTTTGTGTATGGTGTGAGGGTGTATTCTAACTTCACTGATTTACATTTGTCTATCCAACTTTCCCAACATGATTTGCTGAAGAGACTGGGTTTTTCTTTTCCCATTGTTTATTCTTAACTCCTTTGTCAAAGACTGATTGACCATAGGTGTGTGGGTTTATTTCTAGGTTCCCCATTCTGTTCCATTGATCCATATGTCTATTTTTATGCCAATACCATGCTATTTTGATTACTGTAGCTTTGTAGTATTGCCTAAAGTCTGAGATGACTATACCTCCTGCTTTATTCTTTTTCTTCAGGTTTGGTTTGGCAATTCTTGGTCTTTTATGGATCCATATGAATTTTAGGATTATTTTTTCTAGTTTTGTGGGAAATATCAGGGGTAATTTGATAAGGATCACATTAAACCTGTAGATTGCTTTAAGTGCATGTGTGCTTGCTAAGTCACTCAGTCATGACTAACTCTTTGTGATTCCATGGACTGTAGCCCATGAGGCTCCCACATCCATGGGATTCTCCAGGGAAGAATACTGGAGTGGGTTGCCATTCCCTACTCCACTTCTTTGGGTACTACGGCATTTTTAAATTTTTATTGGCGTATAAGTACTTTACAATGTTGTCTTAATTTTTGCTGTATAACAAAGTGAATCAGTTACATATATGCATACATGCCCTCTTTTTTAGATTTCTTTCCCATTTGGGTCACCACAGAGTACTGAGTAGAGTTCCCTATGCTATGCTGCAGGTCCTCATTGATTCTCTATTGTATACATTTGTTATTGTTGTTCAGTCACTGAGTCACATCTGATTCTTTGTGACCCCATAGACTGCAGCTTGCCAGACTCCTCTGTCCTCCTCTATCCTCCAGATTTTGTTCAAATTCACTTCCACTGAGTCAGTAATTCTATCTAACCATCTCATCCTCTGCTGCCAACTTCTCCTTTTGTCTTCAATCTTTCCCAGCATCAGTATCTTTTCTAATGAGTCAGATCTCCACATCAGGTAGCCAAAGTATTGGAGCTTCAGCTTCAGCAACAGTCCTTTCAATGAATATGCAGGGTTGGTTTCCTTTAGGACTGATTGGTTTGATCTCCTTGCAGTCCAAAGGACTCTCAAGAGCACCACAGTTCAGAAACATCAATTCTTTGGCAATCAGCTTTCTTTATGGTTCAACTCTCACACCCATACATGACTACTGGAAAAACCATAGCTCTGACTATACAGACCTTTGTCATCACAGTGATGTCTCTGCTTTTTAATATGCTGTTTGGTTTGTCACAGTTTTCCTTACAAGGACCAAGCGTCTTTTAATTTCATGGCTGCGGTCACCATCCACAGTGATTTTGTAGCCCAAGAAAATCAAATCTGTCACTGCTCCCACTTTTTCCCCTTCTATTTGCCATGAAGTGATGGGACCAGGTGCCATGATTTTAGTTTTTCTAAGATCACTCTCCTCTTTCACCCTCATCAAGAGGCTTTTTCATTTCTCTTCACTTTCTGCCCCTTCATGGTTCACAGTCTTGTCATAGCAAGGGGGCTTGCATGACTCAAGGAAGCTGTGAGTCATACCAGGCAGGGCCACCCAAGACGGACAGATCATAGTACAGAGCTCTGACATAAGCTCCAGTGGTCTACTGGAGGAGGAAATGGCAACTTACTCCAGTATTCTTGCCACAAGAATCCCATGAACAGTACAAAAAGGTAAAAAGAAATGATATTGGAAGATGAGTCCCTCAGGTCAGAAGGTGTCCAGTATGCTACTGGTGAAGAGCAAGGGGGAATTACTAATAGCTCCAGAAAGAATGAAAGGGCTGGGTCAGAGCAGAACACTCAGTTGTGGATGTGTCTGGTGGTGAAAGTAAAATCCAATGCTATAAAGAACAATATTGCATAGGACCTTGGAAGTTTAGGTCCATGAATCAAGGTAAATTGGACGTGGTCAAGCAGGAGATGGCAAGATTGAACATTGACATTTTAGGAATCAGTGAACTAAAATGGATGGAAATGGGCAAATTTAATTCAGATGACTATTATATCTACTACTGTAGGCAAGAATCCCTTAGAAGAAATGGAGTAGCCCTTATAGTCAACAAGAGTTCAAAAGCAGTATTGGGTGGAACCTCAAAAACGACAAAGTGATCTCAGTTCGTTTCCAAGGCAAACCATTCAACATCACAGTAATCCAAGTCTATGCCCCAACCACTGATGCCTGAGAAGCTAAAGTTGACCAGTTCTTTGAAGACCTACAACACCTTCAAGAACTAACATTAAAAAAAAGGGGGGGGGTGGATATGTCTTTTTCATCATAGGGAATTGGAATGCAAAAGCAGGTAGTTAAGAGATACCCAGAATAACAGGCAGGTTTGACCTTGGAGTAAAAAATGAAGCAGGGCAAAGGCTAACAAAGTTTTGTCATGAGAATATGCTGGTCATAGCAAACACCGTCTTCCAATAACACAAGAGATGACTGCACATGAACATCACCAGATAGTCAACACCAAAATTATACTGATTATGTTCTTTGCAGCCAAAGATGGAGAAGCTCTATACAGTCAGAAAAAAACAAGATATAGAGCTGACTATGTCTCAGATCATCAGGTCCTTATTGCATAATTCAGGCTTAAATTGAAGAAAGTAGGAAAAATCACTAGACCATTCAAGTATGACCTAAATCAAATCCTTTATGATTATACAGTGAAGGTAACGAATAGATTCAAGGGATTAGATTTGGTAGACAGAGTACATGAAGAACTTTGGACAGAAGTTAGTAACATTGTACAGGAGACAGTGACCAAAACTATCCTAAAGAAAAAGAAATGCAAGAAGCCAAAGTGGTTGTCTGAGGAGGCTTTACAAATAGCTGAGTAAAGAAGAGACGTGAAAGGCAAAGGAAAAATGGGAAAATGTACCCAACTGAATGCAGAGTTCTAGAAAACAGCAAGGAGAGATAAGAAGGTCTTCTTCAATGAACAATGCAAAGAAATAGAGGAAAACAAAAAGATAAGAAAGACTAGAGATCTCTTCTAGAAAATCGGAGGGAAAATATAAAGGGAACATTTCATGCAAGGATGGGCATAATAAAGAACAAACAGTAAGGACCTAACAGAAGCAGAAGAGATTAAGAAGAGGTAGCAAAAATACACAGAATAACTAAACTAAAAAAAAAAAAAAAAAAAGGTCTTAATGACCCTGATAACCACAATGGTGTGGTCACTCACCTAGAGCCAGATATCCTGGAATGTGAAGTCAAGCGAGTCTCAGGAAGCATTATTACTAACAAAGCTAGTGGAAGTGATGAAATTCCAGCTGAGCTGTTTCAAATCCTAAAAGATGATGCTGTGAAACTGCTGCACTCAATCTGTCAGGAAATTTAGAAAACTCAGCAGTGGCCAGAGGACTGGAAAAGATCAGTTTTCACTCCAGCCGAAAGAAAGGCAATGCCAAAAAATGGTAAAATTACTGCACAATTTCACCTATTTCACATGATAGCAAGGTTATGCTGAAAATCCTTCAAGCTAGGCTTCAGTAGTACATAAACTGAGAACTTCCAGATGTACAAGCTGGGTTTAGATAAGGTAAGGGGAACTAAACATCAAATGGCCAGCATTCACTGAATCATAATGAAAGCAAGGGAATTCCATAAAAACATCTGCTTCATTGACTATGCTGAAGTCTATGACTGTGTGGATCACAACAAACTGTGAAAAATTCTTAAAGAGATGGGAATACCATACCACCTTACCTGTCTCCTGAGAAACCTATATATGTGGGTAAAGAAGCAACAGTTAGAATCAGACATGGAACAACTGACATGTTCAAAATTGACAAAGGAGTATGTCAAGGCTGTTTATTGTCACTTGGCTAATTAACTTCTATGCAGAATATATTATGGGCTTCCCTGGTAGCTCAGCTGGTAAAGAATCCACCTGCAATGCAGGAAACCCCAATTCAATTCCTGGGTCCAGAAGATACCCTGGAGAAGAGATAGGCTACCCACTCCAGTATTCTTGGGCTTCCCCAGTGGCTCAGAGGGTAAAGAATAGGCCTGCAATGTGAGAAACCTAGGTTTGATCTTGGGGCTGGAAGATCCTCTGAAGGAAGGCATGGCAAACTACTCCAATATTCTTGCCTGGAGAATCCCCATGGACAGAGGAATCTGGCAGACTACAGTCCATGGGGTCACAAAGAGTCAGACATGACTGACCAACTAAGCATAGCATAGAGTACATTATGCAAAATGCCAAGCTGGATGAATCACAGGCTGGAATCAAGACTGCCAAGAAAAGTACCAACAACCTCAGAAATGCAGGTGATACTACTCTAATTGCAGAAAGTGAAGAGGAACTAAAGAACCTCTTGATGAGAATGAAAGAGGAGAGTGAAAAGCTGGCTTGAAAGTCAATATTTTATACATAGTAGTGTATATATGTCAATCCCAATTTCCCAATAAATTTCACCTCCCCTCCTTACCACTTTGACATCCATAAGTTTTCTCTACGTCTATCTCTCTATTTCTACTTTGTGAATAGTTCATCTGTGCCATTTTTCTAGATTCCATATGTAAAGTGATATTATTATATGATATTTGTTTTTCTGTTTCTGACTTACTTCACTCTGTATAACAGGCTCTAGGTCTATCCATGTGTCTGCAAATGGCACTATTTCATTCCTTTAAATGGTGAGTAATATTCTATTATATATACTAAATCTTCTTTACCCATTCCTCTGTTGATGGACATTTAGGTTGCTTCAAGTCCTAGCTGTTGTAAATTGTGCTGCAATGAACATTGTGGTGCATATATCCTTTTGAATTACTTCCTCCAGGTATATGCCCAGGAGTGGAATTGCTGAGTCACATGATAATTCTATTTTTAGGTTTTTGAGTCACCTCCATGCTGTTCTCCATAGTAACTGTACAAATTTACATTCCCACCAACAGTACAGAAGGGTTCCCTTTTCTCAACATCCTCTCCAGGATTTGTTGTTCGTAGATTTTTTTTTACAGCAGCCATTCTCACCAGTGTAAGGTGATACCTGATTGTAGTTTTGATTTGCATCTAACTATTAGTAACGTTGCTAGGCACCGAAGAATTGATGCTTTTGAACTGTGATGTTGGAGAAGACTCTTGAGAGTCCCTTGGATTGCAAAGAGATCCAACCAGTCCATCCTAAAGGAGATCAGTCCTGGGCGTTCATTGGTAGGACTGATATTGAAGCTGAAACTCCAATACTTTGGCCACCTGATGCAAAGAGCTGACTCATTGGAAAATACCTTGATGTTGGGAAAGACTGAAGGCAGGAAAAGGGGTTGACAGAGGATGAGATGGTTGAATGGCATCACCGACTCAATGGACATGGGTTTGGGTGAACTCTGGGAGTTGGTGATGGACAGGGAGGCCTGACGTGCTGCAGTTCATGGTGTCGCAAAGAGTCGGACACAACTGAGTGACTGAACTGAACTGAGTTAGTAATGTTGAGCATCTTTTCATATGTTTGTTGGCTATCTTTATGTCTTCTTCGGAGAAATGTCTACTTAGATCTTCCACCCTTTTTTTTTCATTGGGTCGTTTGTTGTTGTTTTTTGTTTTTGTTTTTTGATATTGAGATACATGCGCTGTTTGTATGTTTTAGAGATTAATCCCTCATCAGTTGCTTCACTTGTAAATATTTTCTCCTATCCTGAGGGTTGTCTTTCATTTGTTTATGGTTTCCCTTGCTGTGCAAAAGCTTTTAAGGCCATTTTAACAATATTAATTCTTCCAAACCAAGAGCATGGGATATAATTCCATTTCTTTGAGTTGCCTTCAATTTCCTTTATTAATGTTTTATAGTTCTCAGCATTTAAGTCTTTCACTTCCTTGGTGAGGTTTAGTCTTAAGTATTTTATTTTGGGTGTTGCAATTTTTAAAGGTTTTTTTTTTTTTTACATTTGTTTTCTGACATTTCATTATTGGTGTTAAGAAATGCAACCAATTAGACAGAACCAATCAGCTTTTACTCTGTCCCATGCCACCCCAGCCCTGTCCCCCAGAGTGAATGATTCAAAAGTCTGTGTTCCTTAGAGCTGAGAGATAATAGAGAGTATACATTGGTCTCTGCCCCCTGTTTCTGGGCTCCTGAAACGCTTACATTAGAAACATCTTTTGTTCTAATACTTGGTCTTTGACCCTGACTCCTGACACAGGGCTCTTGAAATCCTTGCACTCTGCTGGGTGATAGGAGTGTCACTTTAAAAAAGTGACTCTGGGTGGGCTGCTAATTGAGGGTTGGTCACCGAAACGACCAAGCCATGATTAGAAGCTTGAAATTTTCAGTTCTTCCCTCATTCTCTTAAGAAGAGAGAAGTACTGAAAATGGAGTTAATGATCCATCATCCCAAGTGATGAAGACTCCATAAAATCCCAAAAGTAAAGGATTTGGAGGGCTTCCAGGAGGTATAGGAGAGGGGCACAGCCAAAGAGGGCATGGAAGCTCCACTGTTCTGCTTCTAACCCCAAAACATGATTTTATGCAAAGCTTAGTGGTAAGCATTGCAAAAATATTCAATTCAGTTTAGTCACTCAGTCGTGTCTGACTCTTTGTGACACCATGAACCACAGCACGCCAGGCCTCCCTGTCCATCAGCAACTCCCAGAGTCCACCCAAACCCATGTCCATTGAGTCAGTGATGCCATCCAACCATCCCATCCTCTGTCATCCTCTTCTCCTCCCACCTTCAATCTTTCCCAGCATCAGGGTTTTTTCCAATGAGTCAGCTCTTCACATGAGGTGGCCAAAGTATTGGAGTTTCAGCCTCAACATCAGTCCTTCCAATGAACACCCAGGACTGATTTCCTTTAGGATGGACTGGTTGGATCTCCGTGCAGTCCAAGGGACTCTCGAGTCTTCTCCAACACCACAGTTCAAAAGCATCAGTTCTTCTCTGCTCAGCTTTCTTTATAGTCCAACTCTCACATCCATACATGAC
>SJYV01027669.1:0-19905 GCA_006410875.1 Neotragus pygmaeus
ATGGTTCTCTTTCTCTTTTTTTAGTTGTTTACAGTTGTTGTGATAAAACTGTATTTCCTTATGAGACTTATTAATGTAAATACTGTGCTGCTTTCTTGTTTTTCATTGTGAATTAAAACTGGGCAAGTTCTGCATGAATATGGCTTTGTTTTAGAGAATTTTAATTGTACCAAAGGGTTTCCCTGGTGGTTAAGTGGTAAAGAATCTGCCTGCCAGTGTGGGAGACATGGGTTCAGTCCCTGAATCAGGAAGCTCCCCCGGAGAAAGAAATGGCAACCTACTCCCCAGTATTCTTGCCTGGGAGATCCGCATGGACAGAGGAGCCTGGCAGGCATGGTGTCATCCATGGGGTGGCAGAGAGTCCAACTTGACTCAGCAACTGAACAGTCAGTGACTAAACAACCGCAACAATTATACCGAAACAGTGACAAGTGAAATGAGTTCTCTGAAATGTTCCATCCCCACTGACCTTGTATTCATCAGGGGTCTCCAGAGAGCTAGAACCAGAAGAGAGTGTGTGTATCTACGGATATACAGAGATACACATAGTTAGATGCGTGTGTTCAGTCACTCAGTCATGTCTGACTCTTTGTGACCCTAGCTGGAGCCTGTAGCTATATACACACATGTTGATTTAGAGAGATATAGCCATATAGTTGGTGAGATTTATCCATAGCTGTCCATTTATGTCTGTACTTCTACATATGAGGGAGGGATAGAGAGATTTATTTCGAGGAATGGGTTCACACAATTATGGAAGCTTGGGTGAGCCAAAATCTGCAGGGTGACTGGCAGGCTGGAGGCCCAGTGGAGAGCTGTAGTTTAGGGCCAAAGGCAGTCTGCTAGCAGAATTCCTTCTTGCTTGGGGGAGATCAATCTTTCTCTATTCAGGCCTTCAGCTGACTGGATGAGGCTCACCCACATCATGAAGGTTCAGTTCAGTTTAGTTCAGTCGCTCAGTCATGTCCTACTCTTTGAGACCCTTATGGACTGAAGCACCCCAGGCCTCCCTGTCCATCACCAACTCCTGGAGTTTACCCAGACTCGTGTCCATCACGTCGATGATGCCATCCAACCATCTCATCCTCTGTCGTCCCCTTCTCCTCCTCCCCTCAATCTTTCCCAGCATCAGGGTCTTTTCCAAGGAGTCAGTTCTTCGCATCAGGTGGCCAAAGTATTGGAGTTTCAGCTTCAGCATGAGTCCTTGCAATGAATATTCAGGACTGGTTTCCTTTAGGGTGGATTGGTGGATCTCCTTGCTGTCCATGGGACTCTCAAGAGTCTTCACCATTTAGCATCTACTGATTTAAATGTTAATCTCATCCAAAAAATGCTTTCACAGAAATATTTAGAATAATGTTTGATGAAATATCTGAGTACACATAAAATTAACTCTCTTCCATTCCCCTTTTATCTTGGTGTAATCCTTCTAAGTGTTTTGTGTCCATTTTCATGTGTGTGTGTGTGTGTGTTGAGAGGTTTAACACTTTTAGAGGATGATCTTTTTTCTCTCCCTCCCTCTTAGTCTGTTAATATAATAAATGATGTCGTTTGAAAATGTTAGACACTCAGTTGTGTCAAATTTGCAACACCATGGACTGCAGCCCTCCAAGCTCCTCTGTCCATGAGATTCTCCAGGCCAGCATACTGGAGTGAGTTGCTATGCCCTCCTCCAGGGGATCTTCCCAACACAGGGATCGAACCCAGGTCTACCTGCACTGCAGACGGGTTCTTTACTATCTGAGCCACCCAAGGAAGCTAGTGTTATACAGCCTTTTTTTTTTTTTTTTAAAGTTTATTTTGATGTGGACCATTTTTAAAAAATCTTTATTGAGTTTGTTAAAATTTTGCTTCTGTTTTATGTTTTGGTTTTTTGTCTGTGAGGCATGAGGGATCTTAGCTCCCTGACAAGGGACTGAACCTGCAGTCTGTCCATTGGAAGGTGAAGTCTTAATAGACTGCCAGGGAAGTACCTATATCATCCCTTCTTCCTGCAAGGAATGTGGTTTTGGTTTGTTTATCTTTGTTTTTTGATGTACAAACGCTTACAGTTTTTAAGCAAAAACAGTTTGACATTTTGGTTGTTGTTGCTGTCTTTCTTGCTATATGTAGGCTTTGAAAATTAGGGCTGTACTTTGAGGACCTAGAGCTTCTAGCTGATCTCCATATGGGGGCTTCCACTTGTAGGTAGCTTACTTTTATTTTACTCTAATAATAATATTTTATTCTCATAAACGCTTTGCTTGTAATTTAAAATATAAACTATCTGTGGCTTCAGAGAACCATGTGCCAAGTGGGCTTCTGTGGATTCAGCAGGGGAACAGTACTTTCCTTTGCAACAAGTCTTTTGTTGAATGGTCTTGGGAGGCCATGGTCTGGGGTCGCCACTGTACCTCTCCTTCCAGCTTCCTGTAAGGGGTACCAAGATGCCCCAGACGAAACAGAGTTTGTGTGTGTGTGTTAGTTGCACAGTTGTATCTGACTGTTTGGGACCCCATGGACTGTAGCTCACCAGGCTCCTCTGTCCGTGGAATTCTCCAGGCAAGGATATTGGAGTAGGTAGCGATTCCCTTCTCCAGGGGATCTTCCCAACACAGGGATTGAACCTGGGTCTCCTGCATTGCAGGCAGATTCTTTGCCATCTGCGCCACCAGGGAAGCCCCCTAAAGAGTTGAAGTTATAGCTAAACGCTAGTTTTGAAAATGCAAATGTCAGATATTTGGGACAGATTCCCAGAAAATAGGAGAAAAAGGTAACGATTTTTTCTTGTTGTTGCTTTGGGTTTATTTTAAAATAATTTTATTTAGTTTTGACTGTGCGGAGTCTTCCTTGCTGTGCAGGCTTTTTCCTAGTTGTGAGCGGGCTCTCCTCTCCAGTTGTGGTCCGCAGCCTTCTCACTGCAGTGACTTCTCGTGAAGCACGGGCTCTGGCCACAGGCTTCAGCAGTTGCCCACCTGGGCTATGGAGCACTGGCCTGATGGTTGCTCCGTGGCGAGTGGGATCTTCCCAGACGAGGGATTGAACCCGTGTCTCCTGCATTGGCAGGCAGATTCCTTACTTCTGAGCCACCAGGGAAACCCCAGCTAATGATTTTTAATAGTCGTGGAAGTTTCTGTCGAGACTAGAGCTACTACTTCTGTGTTTAGCACCATTTTATCCTGAGCCCTTATATTTCGTTATCTGTGTTTTTTTCTGATAATCTTCACTTCTGACCTAAGGTTATGCTAAGAGTTCCAAGGGCATTCTCAGGAGGGCCCTATGTACATTTGGGGAAGGCTTACCTTAGGGGCTGGAAGCATTGTGATTCTAGAAAAGACCCTTCTTGTTGAGGTAGAGGAGTGGAGGTGAGGATGATTTGAAAGAATCGAAACTTCAGGAACCCTGGGGAGCATTTCTCTATTCATTACTTGCCAAAGGGAATTCTTCCTTTTAATCTGGAATTCTTTTTTTTTTTCTCTTTTGGTCACACCACCACATGGCTTGAGCCCTCTGCAGTGAAAGTGTGGCTTCTTAACCACTGGACCGCCAGAGAACTCCCCGAATCTTACCTAAGCGTTGGATGGCAGGATTAGCAAAGGCAGATGTCCTTTAAGATGTTTCTTTGGACAGGTTTGCAATATACATATATATATATACATATATATATATATAACTTTCAAAATAACTCTTTAATCCAGAAGTACTACTTCTAAGAATGTCTCTTGAGGAAGATAAGAAATGACATGCACACAGCCTCAGCTCTAGGAATTTTCATGGCAGGTTTGACTCATAATGGAGAAAAATGGGAAACAATCTCAAGAGTCCAAGAGTAGAAATCCATTAAATTACTAAGATTATGCCATATGTATAATGCCCCACAGCCGCTGGAAACATTGACACACAAGTACTTTTGTTACCATGTATTTCTGACAAACATACAGCAAATAGTCTTGTGTTTTGGTTTACTTTTTTTTTTTTTTAAGTATGTGTGTGATTGTGTGTCTGGACTGAAAACTTTTTTTCTAATCTATATTTTTGGATTCTTTTTCCTGTGGTAAATCTGAACTTCTTATGGAATTATATAAAAAGGAAGTGGCTATATTTTGTACAACATACCTCATTTGTAAGTCAGGAGGAAATTGTGGAATATTTGAGAAATACTGTCATTCAAAGAAGTTCAAGGGGAATCTCACCTCTTCTGGGCCATTGCAGTGAGTTGACAGGTTAGCTGGCGGGACAGAGGTGTTGCTAGCAGTGAACTCTGGTTATCAGAGACACAGAAAGCTTGTAAGTTAGAGCTTGGCTGGGCTGACTCCATGCTCTTTTCTCCTTTAAATTAAATTATTGTGAAACATTTCATCCTATAGATAGAATGACCAGTTTCAAAGAATGCATAAGCAAGAAAGAATGAAATAGCCTTTACTGTAGTCACAGAATTATACAGCTCATTTGGCTGCAATATGAATGTCAGCATTAAAGAATCAATAGTATTCTTTAAAACTTCAAAAATTGTAATGCTTGACATTTAGTATAGTATATTGGGAGAGCAACTTGGAGCCTTATTGAAATAAGCAGGGGGGTTTGCTCACGTCCTCTGCTCATTCCATGAAAAATTACATTCTTATTAAAAATCTTGTACAAATAGCAGTTACTGAAGCCCGAGGGCCCTAGAGCCCGTGCTCCACAAGGGAAGCCACTGCAGTGAACAGCCTGGGCACCGCCACGAGAGAGGAGTCCCCGCCCACCGCCACCGGAGAGGAGTCCCCGCCCACGGCCGCCAGAGAGGAGTCCCCGCCCACCACCACTAGAGAAAGCCTGTGTGCGTCAGCAAAGACCCAGTGTAGCAAAAATAATAATAATAATAATAATCTGATAAAAAGAGCTGGGCCACCGTGGGGTTGTCCTAAACTTCAGCTTTGCATCCCCAAGCGCTGGTGGGTGTTGCTAGCAAGGCTCAGTCACCTGCTCATTCACTCTTGATTTCTAACTCGGGGGTTTATTTTAGGATCTCACTGAATCCTTTGTTGCAAAGTGTCTTGATCACCTTTGGCCTCTGTAAGGAAACATCATAAAAGAGGTCTTTGTGACCCCACGGCCCATACCATCCATGAAATTCTCCAGGCCAGAATGTTGGAATGAGTAGCCTTTCCCTTCTCCAGGGGATCTTCTCAACCCAGGGATCGAACACCAGGTCTCCTGCATTTCAGGCGGATTGCTTACCAGCTGAGCCACAAGGAAAGCCCAACAACAGGAAGCTTAACAACAGGGATTTGTTTCTCAGGGTTCTGGAGGCTAGAAATCTGTGGTCAGGGTGCCGGCACGTGGGGCTTTTGTTCTGATCCTGGTGCACGGTGACCTGCGTCTTCGTCTGTCCAGCATCTGCAGGAGTCCCTGTGGGGTCGTTTTTTCTCACGCCAAGCATGTGGGTTTCCTCTGACACCAAATCCAGCAGGGGCTCCAACAGTTCAGTTCAATTCTGACACTGTCTGGAGTGAGTGGGGACTCCGTGGGTTCAGGGCTCAGTCCCACAAGGCTGCCGCCAACTCCCATGCGAGTCGCCAGAATCAGGGGCCTCCTCCTGACTGACTGGCTATAAATGTAGGGGTTCCCACAGCCTTTCCTCGGGTTCAGTAATTTGTGAGAACGACTCACAGAACTTGAGAAGGTGCTTTAAGTCCCACCGCGTGTGCGCTCAGTTGCTCAGTTGTGTCCAACTCTGCGACCCCATGGACTGTAGCCCGCCAGGCTCCTCTGTCCATGGGATTTCCCAGGCAAGAATACTGGAGTGGGTTGCCATGTCCTCCTCCAGGGGATCTTCCTGACCCAGGGATCGAACCTGATTCTCTTGCATCGGCAGGTGGAGTCGTTACCACTGAGCCCCCAGGGAAGCCCCTTAAGTCCTGTTACTGCTTTATTACAAGGGCTGCAACTCAGGAAGAGAAGCAGATGGAAGAAAAGTGCCAGGTGTGGGGGCAGGGTTGTGGGACGGACTTCCCTACCCTCTCTAGGAGCTCCACCTCCCAGCACCACAGTGTGTTCACCAATGAAGAAGCTCTCTGCACCTGTTGTTTCAAATGTTATGGGGGTTTCATTAACTGGCATGGTCTGTACAGCTACTGAATCACTGGTGATTGGTCTCAGTTTTCAATCTGTCTCTACTCCACCCCAGAGATAGGAGTGGGTGTGTCGGGGGGAGCAATGGAACTAACAGATCATCCCTTCTAAGCTTTCTAGAAACCAGCTCCAACCTGAAGCCACCTGGCACCCGCCCCCACCATGAGTCATCTCATCAGCATACAAAAACTGCCTTCCCAGGGCCTTAGGAGCTGTGTGTGGCTGAGCGGAATGGGGCGCCACACACCTGACCTTCCACTCCTCAGTCAGCCAGTCCAGTTGTGTCCAACTCTTCATGGCCCCGTGTACTGCAGCACACCAGGCCTCCCTGTCCATCACCAGCTCCTGGCGCTTGCTCAAACTCATGTCCATTGAATCGGTGATGCCATCCAACCATCTCATCCTCTGTCGTCCCCTTCTCCTCCTGCCTTCAATCTTTCCCAGCATCAGGGTCTTTTCCAATGAGTCAGTTCTTTGCATCAGGTGACCAAAGTATTGGAGCTTCAGCTTCAGCATCAGTCCTTCCAATGAATATTCGGGACTGATTTCCTTTAGGATGGACTGGTTGGATCTCCTGGTTGGATGGACTGGTGGGACTCTCAAGAGTCTTCTCCAACACCACAGTTCAAAAGTGTCACTTCTTTGGCTCTCAGCTTTCTTTACAGTCCAACTCTCACATCCATACATGACCACTGGAAAAACCATAGCTTTGACTCAGCGGACCTTTGTTGGCACAGAAATGTCTCTGCTTTTTTAACGTGCTGTCTAGGTTGGTCAAAGCTTTTCTTCCAAGGAGCAATTGTCTTTTAATTTCATGACTGCAGTCACCATCTGTAGTGATTTTGGAGCCCAGAAAAATAGTCTCTCACTGTTTTGCATTGTTTCCCCATCTATTTGCCATGAATTGATGGGACTGGGCGCCATGATCATAGTTTTCTGAATATTGAGTTTTAAACCAACTTTTTACTCTCCTCTTTCACTTTCATCAAGAGGCTCTTTAGTTCTTCGCTTTCTGTCATAAGGGTTGGTGTCATCATATCTCAACCATCATATCTGAGGTTATTAATATTTCTCCCGGCAATCTTGATTCCAGCTTGTGCTTCATCTGGCCTGGCATTTCGCATGATATACTCTGAATATAAGTTAAATAAGCAGGGTGACAATATACAGCCTTGATGTATTCCTTTCCCGATTGGGAACCAGTCTGTTGTTCCATGTCCAGTTCTCACTGTCGCTTCTTGACCTGCAAACAGATTTCTTAGGAGGCAGGTCAGGTGGTCTGGTACTCCGAACTCTTTAAGAATTTTCCGCAGTTTGTTGTGATCCACACAGTCAAAGGCTTTAGCAAAGTCAATAAAACAGAAAACTGTTACTACTTGAATAGAAAACTGTTGATTTCTACCCAACAGCCAGAATTTAATGCAGGTAATTGACAGTGGACTGCCCCAATCACTCCCCATCTCACTCAGAGCAAACTCTAGTTTTGCCCTGGCCCCTGAGACCACCTGTGGTCAGCAACCTGCAGGCTGTCCCTGGGTGGCCAGACTTGGCCCTCTGTCTGCACCTTCCCCCTCCACGTCCCCTTGGCATCTTCTTCCACCTCCTCTCTCCATATCCAATGTCCCGTCTCAGTGAACCCTCCCCTGCTCTGGGTGCTGAGCCACGTCGACCCTGGGCTCCCAATGTCCCTGACCTGAGGAGTCTACTTTATAACACATTCATGTCTTAGGTCTGTAGCGGATGCCTTTTCCTCCGGTTAGAATGGAATGCAAATTATCGATATCTGGCAACTCTGCAAGGAAGTAAGAGACTTCCGTTTGGCAGGCTGCCCCGGCTTCTGGAGCTGGATGAGAAATAAGTCTGTGTCGAGGTGGGATTGTGGTAAAGGCAGGAAATAGTTAAATGCAAGACATTTTATAAATAAATATTTAAGCATAATGAGAGCCAGTTTTCTCACTGTTGACAAAGGGAATTGCATTCATGGCAAAGAAGAAAAACTAGAAAGAACCTAGTGAGGTTGGATTAAAATTAGTTGTTGATATGAATTCGTAGTTTTCAAGATGTATAACTAAAGATGGAAATAAATGTAGATGTAAAAACAAACAACAACAACAAAGAATGGAATGCAAGTGCCCTGAGGGCAGGGCGTACCCAAAAGTGTCTGGGCATGCGCTCCGCACACACTTGAGAGCAGACCGTGGCCGGCTGCTCCAGCTGGATGCTGAAAACTGGAGCTGGGTCCTTGACCTCTCACCCCTGCTCGTCCCGCCCACCGGAATGCTGGCAGGGTCTGCGGCGATGGTGCTCGTTCTGCCCTTCTGACCCACTTCCCTCTTCATTTCTAGACCGGCCTTATTGTTGCCTGCTACCATGGCTTTGTGGATACTGTGGTGGTCTTAGCAGAGTGCCCCCATGTTGATGTCAACTGGCAGGACAGCGAGGGGAACACGGCCCTCATCACGGCTGCCCAGGCAGGTAAGACCCAGCTTCCCCTTCCCTCCCCAGAGCCCACGAGGTCAGACCGGGGCCCCCAGGCCGTGGGGGCCTGCACTCGGCTCCTGAGATTGGTGTTGCAAGTGTGCCACTGATCAGAGGTCATGCTTTACTGCTGAGAAGGTCAGGAAAGGGTTGAGGGTGGGTGCATTCTGTTTGTGCATTTGGGACAGCGTGTTGCTGAGTCCACGCCCGTACTGCTGTCTGCAGGACAGGACAGTCCAGAGACAAGGGGCTGGGGCAAGGAATAGTGAGTTTATTAAAAAAGCCAGACCGAGGAGATGGTGGACTAGGGCCCCCAAACAACCATCTTACCCGAGTTAGAATTCAGGCTTCATTTTTACTAAAAGGGGGAAGTGGGTGTGTGGCTGGTCGCTTACCAACTTCTTGGTGCTAGAATCCTTTGTTCTTGCGGCTGTCTGGGCAGGTCTGGTGACAAGGTTCCTGTAAATCTCCACCAGGACAATTGTTATTTTCTGCTCTGCCACCCTTAATCTCTTTATGAACGGAAATGTGTTACACTTTTAAAGGTCAGAGCCTTGAGAATGGGCTGTCCTGTACAGTTCCTGCTCGAGGCGGCATTGTCTTGCAGAAGGTGGAGATCCAGCGTGACTAAGCACAGCCTTGGGGCACCAGGGTTGCAGGGAAAGGAGTAGATCCCGTCTGGAGTCAGGGCTGTTCTCTGTTACAAGTGCAGCTCACCCGCTGCTGCGGGACTCAGTGTGGGGCGGATTAGCTCTGCAGCTGCAGGAAGCCTTTGCCTGTGAAACTGTACTGGACACTCAGCTTTCACGTCAGCTCGCCTAGAGCCTAACACCCCACCAGTGCTCGGAGACCCAGGGTCCGAAAGATGCTGGTGAACTCATGAGTGGGAGAGACCCTAGTGACGGTTAATGTATAAAATATGGACACATTTAGGAGGTAAATTTGCACTTTGCCTGGAGATGTAGAGAAAAACCAGGGGCTTCTTGCTGAGAGGGTGTCAGCGTGACAAGGCGGGGCTGTTGGTGAGAGCACCTTGTAAAGGGTAAGCATCCTTCCTGCCCAGGATTTTCATCTCCAGAGGTGATCCTTACACCAGCATTGCCAAGCACACCGTGCACAGTTCTCTCCAATTTTGGAATTGGACTGGGACATTCCTGGTGGCTCAGATGGTAAAGAATCTGGCTGCACTGATCCTCTGGAGGAGGCATGGCAACCCACTCCAGTGTTCTTGCCTGGAGAATCTCCATGGACAGAGGAGCCTGGTGGGCTACAGTCCATGGGGGTCACAAAGTGTCCGACAGGACTGAGCAGCTTTAACTTTGTGAGACGAACATGAAACTATGCTTGTGCCTTCAGACCCACGCTTTATTTGTAACTGTTGCATTAACTGGGTTTGTAATTGACCACTTTCAAAATTCTTGGCTTTCAAAATTCTATCTATTGCATCACTCGGGTTCTCAGCTTCCAGCAGAGAAATTTCTTCAGGCTGAGTTAAGAAGAGAGTTTGTCTATGAAAGGAATGTGGGCCACCATTTAGTGTTGCTGAGAGCTGCTGAGAAGCTGCAGAAAATGCCCTGGACCAGACTGCAAGTTGATTCTGGAAAGGGAACTTTTGTGGGGGCCACCCGAGGGGGACCTCACTATCCCACCCTGCATCACCGGCTCCCATGTCTAAGCCTGCCTGAGTGACTGATCTTGGAGCTCGGGGGAAGCAGAGACTCAGCGTCCTGCCGTTTCATCCTTTTAAGGAAGTCGTCTGTGCACACCTGCTTTTCAATCAAGACGCCTAAGGTGGAAAACCCCCAGAGTCAGCCAGGTGTTTTGACTGTGCTCATTCACACCTGTCTGCCTTGTCGCGAGACAGGGCGTGAAGCTTTCCCTCATATGGAGGCACTCCAGACTCTGAAAGCCCAGGTGCAAAAGAGTAAAAGGATTTTGATGAGAAGCGTTCAGTGACCGAGGCCTTATCCCTCATTAACCTCTCACTGACCAAGGACCAAGGCAGGGACCAGGGGTAGTGAAGTGAAGGGCGTTTCTGCTTTTGAGTAATTGTCCAGCTAAATAGCCATCTGACGGGGTTCTGATGGAAGATGTGTCTGGAGATTTGGGGTGAGAACACCCCGTCTAGCCTGGTGCTTTGGGACTGGGGTCATGGAGGAGGGGGCCTTTGTTGGGCATTGCAGAGGGCAGAGGCAGGCATTGCCTGTTCAGACACCATAAAGCCCGGGGCCCCAGAGGGAGCTTCTCATCTCAGGAAGGGCCAAGGACTGCATGCCTCTAAGATGGGGAAGAAGTGGCCTCATGGGGAAGCAGGGCCAGGTGATCCAGGGTCTCGATCCAAGGTGAGGAGATGCACTTGANAATATGGACACATTTAGGAGGTAAATTTGCACTTTGCCTGGAGATGTAGAGAAAAACCAGGGGCTTCTTGCTGAGAGGGTGTCAGCGTGACAAGGCGGGGCTGTTGGTGAGAGCACCTTGTAAAGGGTAAGCATCCTTCCTGCCCAGGATTTTCATCCCCAGAGGTGATCCTTACACCAGCATTGCCAAGCACACCGTGCACAGTTCTCTCCAATTTTGGAATTGGACTGGGACATTCCTGGTGGCTCAGATGGTAAAGAATCTGGCTGCACTGATCCTCTGGAGGAGGCATGGCAACCCACTCCAGTGTTCTTGCCTGGAGAATCTCCATGGACAGAGGAGCCTGGTGGGCTACAGTCCGTGGGGGTCACAAAGTGTCCGACAGGACTGAGCAGCTTTAACTTTGTGAGACGAACATGAAACTATGCTTGTGCCTTCAGACCCACGCTTTATTTGTAACTGTTGCATTAACTGGGTTTGTAATTGACCACTTTCAAAATTCTTGGCTTTCAAAATTCTATCTATTGCATCACTCGGGTTCTCAGCTTCCAGCAGAGAAATTTCTTCAGGCTGAGTTAAGAAGAGAGTTTGTCTATGAAAGGAATGTGGGCCACCATTTAGTGTTGCTGAGAGCTGCTGAGAAGCTGCAGAAAATGCCCTGGACCAGACTGCAAGTTGATTCTGGAAAGGGAACTTTTGTGGGGGCCACCCGAGGGGGACCTCACTATCCCACCCTGCATCACCGGCTCCCATGTCTAAGCCTGCCTGAGTGACTGATCTTGGAGCTCGGGGGAAGCAGAGACTCAGCGTCCTGCCGTTTCATCCTTTTAAGGAAGTCGTCTGTGCACACCTGCTTTTCAATCAAGACGCCTAAGGTGGAAAACCCCCAGAGTCAGCCAGGTGTTTTGACTGTGCTCATTCACACCTGTCTGCCTTGTCGCGAGACAGGGCGTGAAGCTTTCCCTCATATGGAGGCACTCCAGACTCTGAAAGCCCAGGTGCAAAAGAGTAAAAGGATTTTGATGAGAAGCGTTCAGTGACCGAGGCCTTATCCCTCATTAACCTCTCACTGACCAAGGACCAAGGCAGGGACCAGGGGTAGTGAAGTGAAGGGCGTTTCTGCTTTTGAGTAATTGTCCAGCTAAATAGCCATCTGACGGGGTTCTGATGGAAGATGTGTCTGGAGATTTGGGGTGAGAACACCCCGTCTAGCCTGGTGCTTTGGGACTGGGGTCATGGAGGAGGGGGCCTTTGTTGGGCATTGCAGAGGGCAGAGGCAGGCATTGCCTGTTCAGACACCATAAAGCCCGGGGCCCCAGAGGGAGCTTCTCATCTCAGGAAGGGCCAAGGACTGCATGCCTCTAAGATGGGGAAGAAGTGGCCCCATGGGGAAGCAGGGCCAGGTGATCCAGGGTCTCGATCCAAGGTGAGGAGATGCACTTGAGTGGCATGAGGCTGGGTGGGTGGTGCCAGGGGCGAGATGGCCCTGGTGGATACGGAGTCCTTGTCACAGAGCAGAGAAGAAACACAGGCTGTGTGGCAGAAAGCTCGGGTCCCAGTGGCTGAGATGGTGGGCCACAGGGGGCGAGGTGGGTCTGGGCTGGCTTTCAGCCCTTCTGGACAGGGGGTGATGCCAACTCAAAGAGTTGTGCATGAAAGGGTAGGTCATGAGGGGACGTACGAAAGGAGAAACATCATCTCCGCTTGGGTCCCAGGCCTTTGAAATGCTGAGCCATCTAGGTAAGCGGTCTCTACGGCCAGTGGAGAGTGTGGAGTGCCAGACTCCAGTTCCCACTGGGATTGCCACAGGTTGCCAGCCGGGCCATGGCATGGACTGGAGCCCGAGTTTCATCCTAGAGTATGAGAATGAACGGGAAGAAGAGGTTACTTCTTTGCAAGAGCTCTTTGTGTGTGTAGGGGTATTAGTGGTGCCTATGCTATCAATACCCATGAGGCACTTTCTGAATTCTTGCCTATTTGAAATATTTTTATTTTGTAGTCACACAGAAAATAGCAACTTGCCGTTTTCCTGTTTGGAAAAGAAAAACAAACAAACAAACGGTGTTGCAGAGGAGCAATCTGAGTCCAGCCTGTGTTTGTCTTTGTGACACCCTGATGTGTCTTAGACTGTGATAATGCCTGCCCCCCATCCTTGACAAGGCACAGAACCCAACCAACCACTGCCAATAAAAAACCCCGAAAGCCATACCGTGTATTTCCATTCCTTCTCTCTTTGTTTGACTCATGTTAGGCATATTTTTATTTTCGGGAACACCTCCTGTTACTTCTTTGAACACTGCTTCAGCCTCGTTTTGTTTTTTCTTCCTGGGATTCCCTCTTAGGTGTAGCTTAGATCCTCCTCTCAAAACTCTCTGTCATCATTGTTTTTTCTTTTCTCTTCTTTGCTCTTAACATCTTTGGAAATGCTTCACGTGACTTCATTAGTTTGTTTTAACACTATTCATTGCATTGTTGTCAGTCGCTCAGCTGTGTCCACGTTCTTTGCAGTCCCATGGATTGCAGCACACCAGGCTTCCCTGTCCTTCACTGTCTCCCAGAGTTTACTCAAACTCACGTAGTGTTTTCTTCATGAGCATACTAATGTCTTAGTCCATTTGGGCTGCTATTAACAAAAATGCCACACATTAGGAACTTAAACAGCAGAAATTTAATTCTCACAGTTTTGGAGGCTGGAAGTCTAGGGTCAAGGTGCTGGGCCACTTGGTTCCTGGAGACGCCTCTCTTCCTGGCTTGCACGTGGCATCTTCCTGCCGTGTCCTCACATGGCAGAGAGAGGAGATCCAGGGCTCTGGTGTCTCCTCGTGTAAGGACACCAATCCTGTTGGATCAGGGCCCCACCCACATGACCTCATTTAACCTTAAGTTACCTGCACAAAACCTCCATCTCCAAGTACAGACACAGGAATCTGGAGGAATACAAAGTTCGATTATCCTTACGCAGGGCTTGCGCGTCTCTGACTGGTTTGTTTAAGTCAAAGATGACATGGCTAGTGGGAAGCTGCTGTACAGCCCAGGGAGCTCAGCTCGGTGCTCTGTGATGACCTAGAGGGGTGGGATGGGGCCTTGTGAGAAGGAGGCTTAAGAGGGAGGCGATACATGTATACATAGAGGTGGTTCACTTTGTCATACAGCAGAAACTAACACTACATTGTAAAGCTATTATCCTCCAATTAAAAAAACAATAAATTAAACAGATGATGGGGTGGGTCCTTTCAAGGTTAGAGAGGGGCCCAGCAAAAAGAGAAGAAAAGGGCTCCGTGTGTTTTCCAGGCTCTGGGTCTGAGCCTGGGGTCCAGAGGGAGAAACCCAGGCAGGCTGGGGTCAGTCACCGCAGCTGCTCCCCGCCCTGGGCTGCAGGCGTGGGGTGGGGCAGCAGCCTGTGCCATCATGGTTGAATGTCCCCTGCCCCCTGCCTGGTGTCATCTCTGCAGCCAGCAGGAGCTGGGCGTGGGAGCACCGTGGGCTTGGCTCATGTGCCTGGGGGTTGGAAACGGCATCAGTGGGTCTCCATGCACTTCTGTAGCCCCTCTTTCTCTGGGGACACTGGTGGAGCACCCTGAGGACTCATACCTGTACATTATAGGTCAAATACCCGTAATGCCCTGTCCTTGCCTGCAACCTGCTTCTGTCTCCACTGCATTTGACAGAAATTCCTTCCAGGAATTCTGGCCAGTGGATGGTGTCTTTCTGTGGTTTCTAGTACAGATAAGTCTTCTGGCCGTTGCTTTTATAGGAAGTGGGGACAAGGGGCAGACTCTTGTGTTCATGGTCTTCCTGCTCTGCCCTCAAGAGAGCTGGTGGCCCCTGGTGGAGCCTCCCCTCCAAAAAGGTTGGACTGCAGAGCAGCTGGTGGGATGCAGATGGCTGGGGTGTGTTGAAGTGTGTGGGTACCAGCGGTGGGGGTGTGGTGGGGGGTTGGGACTGCGACCCAGACTGGGTTGTGCTGGAGGAGGCTGGCAACGTGCGGCTCTCCTGGGTGTTTTCTCCATGCAGCCCTGCCGATGTCCNCTGGGGTGTGTTGAAGTGTGTGGGTACCAGCGGTGGGGGTGTGGTGGGGGGTTGGGACTGCGACCCAGACTGGGTTGTGCTGGAGGAGGCTGGCAACGTGCGGCTCTCCTGGGTGTTTTCTCCATGCAGCCCTGCCGATGTCCTGTTAAGCTGATTGTAAAATATAGTAGCTAACGTTTGGAAAATAAAACACACAAGCAATTAAATTAAGGGTGAAAATCGCTTAGCTCCTCACTGACAGTTCTTGCCGTTTTTACTTTCTGGAGGGAACCATTGTTAACGATTGGACGTGTCAATGGATCCTATTTATCTTCTTTTAGAAACAAAACATAATGTATTTCCTCTTTTTCCCGGCTTCCACAGCCCTTGACCTACTTAACTGATTTGTCCATGCTCTGTATGGACTGCCCTCCNATGGGTGTGAGTCTGAGTGAACTCTGGGAGTTGGTGATGGACAGGGAGGCCTGGTGTGCTGCGATTCATGTGGTCACAGAGTCGGACACGACTGAGTGACTGAACTGAACTGAAGGGTTTTTGCAACTACAGTACAATTATCACAATCGTAAAATTACCATGAACCCAATATTATTATATATTCTATAAACCTCATATTTAATCCATCACTTTCCATTAGTTCTTGCTTGGGGAATTGCTATCACTTTTAAAGAAAATGATGAAGTAAAAGCAATACGTGTATGTGGTTACAATACAAAAAAGAACAACATTACAGAAAGGCTGACAAAAGTTCCCATCTCTGGTGCCATCACCACTCATACCCCTGTCTTGCTTCCTAGAGGAACCCATACTTAATCATTGCTTTCTTTCTTTTATCTATTTAGCTTTTTATTTTGTTTATCATGGTTTAATGAGTTACATAGTTCTACAAGGATTGTTATTAAAACAGCAATACATTTTCTGTCTGGGATGATGACATTGATCTAAAATTAGGCTGTGGCAATGGTCCACAACTCTGTAAAGGCATTAAACCCACTGGGTTGCACACTTTACATGGAAGAAAAGTGTGGTGAGTGTCTGACTCTTTGGGACCTCATGGATTATACAGTCCATGGAATTCTCCAAGCCGGAATACTGGACTGGGCAGCTTTTGCCTTCTCCAGGGGATCTTCCCAATCTGGGGATCAATCCCAGGTCTCTGGCATTGCAGGTGGATTCTTTACCAGCTGAGCTACCAGGGAAGCCCTTACATGGAATAATATAAGTTGTATCTCAATAAAGCTGTTCTAAAAGGGGGAGGATAATAAACATTTCCAAGAAACACTTGCTGAAACCACTCTCCTGTCACTTCCCAACGGCAACCCGTTTCAATCAGGGAGACTTTCCTCCATGTTTATGACTGGCTTGTTTGCCCTGCTATTTTTGATTATTCATTTTTTGTCGTTGCTGTTCAGTCTCTCGGTCGTGTCCTACTCTTGGTGACTCTGTGAACGGCAGCCTGCCAGGCTTCCCTGCCCTTCACTATCTCCCAGTTTTCCCAAACTCAAGTCCATTGAGTCGATGATGCCATCCAACCATCTCATTCTCTGTTGCCCCCTTCTCCTCCTGCCCTCCTATTTCTCAGCATCAGGGTCTTTTTCAAAGAAAATAATTGAAAACAACTAAAATTAATTTTCATGGTTTATCTATTTGTTGATTCAAACGTTAAAAATTAATAATAAAATTTATGAATATGTAATATTTTAATTGCATATCCAACTTAATTGCATTTTTCTTACATTTCATTTTTTGTTCAGTTTTTATTTTTTCCTGGAATTTTTAACTGCCTTTCTTTTTCTCTTGCATTGTCTACCTGAATTATAAGCTTAAGTTTCTAACTAAGAGTAGATTATGTTAGTTATAGTTATTAATGTATTGACCTTAAAAACACAGAGGAAAAATTACAGATGACAAGCTGAGGAGTGTAAATGGACGAGAGAGGTAAATGAAAAAGAAGAGAAATAAATATATCCAGATCCTTTTCCTTGATTTTTACTCTCTAGTGGTCTCTGTTGTTTAGCTTTAGTCTGGATTGACTCCTTTTTCATTGTGCTGAACAGTTTTTATTCTGCAACCTTAAATTCCTCGGTTGAATTTTTTGTTTCCAGAATCCCGTGTCTTCCTCTTTTTACTCCCTTATTTTGCTGGAATATATCCCCAAGTGTATCTATGAAAAAGAAGTAAATTTTTCTTTTCTTGAAAAGAAAATCATCTTTGTCTAATTTTATGTTAGATTGATAGGGTGTACAATACTCTGTTCAAACTAGAATTTTATCAGAAATTTGAAGGCTCTGTCTGGTCTAGTGTTTTCTGGAATTCAGTATTTCTGATGCAATGTCTGAGGTCAGTTTGGTTCTGGTTCTCCTGTAGACAATTTTATTTTCCCTTTCTGGAAGCTTCTAGGATATTTTTCTTTATCCTTGGTGCTCTTGAACATGTTTTTCTCTCATTTTCTCTTTCTCTCTTTATTATTTTTTTTTTTTTGCAGTGCAGTTGGTTGATCTTTCAATCTAAAGACTTGTATCTTTGAACTTTAGGATTTGGGGGTATTATTTGAAAAATAAAGATTCTGTTATCTCTCTCTCTTTTTTTCCCCTGGGACTTCTACAAGTCAGATGAATTAATCCTATGTCTCTTATCTTCTTTCTTTCTTTTAAAAATTATTTTATATTCTTTTTGTTTTTATTTATTTATCTTAATTTTTGGCCACACAGCATGTAGAATTTTAGCTCTCTGACCAGGGGTCAAACCCATGCCCTCTGCATTGGAAGTGCATGAGACCATGGGACCGCCAAGGACGTCTCTCTTATCTTCATTCTTTTATTTTATATTTTCTTTTCTTTTTATTCTCTTTGTTAGGAGATTCTCTTGCTTCCCTGGTAGCTCAGGTGGTAAAGAATCTGCCTGCGTTGCAGGAGGCCCAGGTTTAATCCCTGGGTGGGGAAGATCCCCTGGAGAAGGGAATAGCAATCCACTCTGATATTCTTACCTGGAAAATTCCAGGGAAAGAGGAGCCTGGAGGGCATGGACAGAGGAGCTTGGTGGGCTACAATCTATTGGGTTGCATAGAGTTGGACATGACTAAGTAACACACACACACAAACACACACATACACACACAGGAGTTTCTCTTAGGTTTATTTCCCAATCATTCTGATAATTAAATTTCTTTTTGGATTGTTCCTTTTAATTGTACTACTGTATCTCACTGGGCTTCCCAAGTGGTGCAAGTGGTAAAGAATCTGCCTGCCAGTGCAAGAGATTTAAGAGATGTGGGTTTGATCTAAGAGATGTGGGTGGGCTACAGTCCATGGGGTGGCAAAGAGCTGGACGTGACTGAACGACTGACAGTGCATAGTCGTTTCAGGAGGGTTGGACTCTTTGCAACCCTGTGGGCTGCAGCCTGCCATGGCCCTCTATCCGTGGAGTTCTCTAGGCAAGAATATCGGAGTAGGTTGCCATTCCCCTCTCCAGGGGATCTCCCCCACCCAGGGATCAAACCTTTGTCTCCTGCATGGCAGGTGGATTCTTTACCACCTGTGCTACCAGGGAAGCCTGCACTGTATCTCACTATTATTTCATGTGGCGTTGCCTCAAATCTCTCTGAGGATACTAATTAGCAATCTGCTCTGTGAGTTGCCCATTTCTAATTGTTTGTGTTGGTTTTTCGCTTCACATTGTGGGATTCCCTCAAAAAGTCTAGTAAATGTTTAGTTGTTTGGTTATATTTAAGGATGAGGCAGTAGACATGGATGATTGGAAGGTCTGTGTGAGAGGGCAGAGCTTGTCAACTGGTAGCTTTTCTTTAAGGAGAGTGGACAGGAAGTTGGACTTTACTGAGGAGACTGCAATTGTCCTACACTGACTATCCTAGTTTTTCAGTTTGTCTGCTTTTTAAATTGTGCTGCATCTTGGTTGCTGTGGGCAGGTTTTCTCTAGTTGGAGCGAGTGGGGGCTACTCTCTAGCTGTGAGGCAGAGGCTTCTCACTGCAGTGGCTTGTCATGAGCATAGGCTCCAGGCGTGCGGGCTTCAGCAGTTGCTGCATGTGGGTTCAGTAGCTGCTGCTGTTAGGCTGTTGAGTGTGGACTCAGTAGTTGCAGCACATGGGCTTAAGTTGCTCCCGGCATGTAGAATCTTCCCGGTCCAAGGATTGAACCTGTGTCTCCTGTATTGGCAGGTGGATTCTCATCCACTGGACCACCAGGAAAGTCCTGTCTACTCTTAAAAGAGAAGAATTCTCCTATTTGTCTGGAGTAGGGAGGCAGCGATTAGGCAATATCAGATGACTAGGAGTTTTGCACAAGGTGGAGGCAGGGGGTAAGTTGGGGGACAACTTTTTATTATTCCATCAGTCTTCTTGTTTTTGGCCCCCCATTTACTCCCACTTTCTGGTACTTGGCATTTCTGAGTTGGAAGCCGCCCTGGAGCTGTTCAGGGGAGAGTTCTTCTTTAGCTGTGGCTTCTTCTATGAGTCCTATAGACTGTCCTTCACCCTGTTTCACCTCGTGCCAACTTAAGTATTATTTAATGTCTTTCAGAAAATTATCAAAATCCATGACCCATTGATGGATACTCTCGCTCTATTGTAATGGATTTTAAAATATTTTTGCTGTTATTTAATGAGGTCTTGTAAGGGAATGATAGCAGTGTGTTATCTTGAATTAGAAACTCTGTTTGGATAATTCTAGTAGAAAGATCTTGGGTTTGTTTTCAGATCTGGGTTCCAGTTACATGAAAGTAAAAGTGAAAGTCACTCAGTTGTGTCTGACTCTTTGTGACCCCATAGACTCTACAGTCCATGGAATTCTCCAGGCCAGACTACTGGAGTGGGTAGTCATTCCCTTCTCCGGGTCATCTTCCCAACCCAGGGATTGAAGCCAGGTCTCCCACATTGCAGGTGGATTCTTTACCAGCTGGGCTACCAGGGAAGCCCAAGAGTACTGGAGTGG
>SJYV01027669.1:20041-35985 GCA_006410875.1 Neotragus pygmaeus
TGCTAGTGGTAAAGAATCTGCCTGCCAGTGCAAGAGATTTAAGAGATGTGGGTTTGATCTAAGAGATGTGGGTGGGCTCCAGTCCATGGGGTGGCAAAGAGCTGGACGTGACTGAACGACTGACAGTGCATAGTCGTTTCAGGAGGGTTGGACTCTTTGCAACCCTGTGGGCTGCAGCCTGCCATGGCCCTCTATCCGTGGAGTTCTCTAGGCAAGAATATCGGAGTAGGTTGCCATTCCCCTCTCCAGGGGATCTCCCCCACCCAGGGATCAAACCTTTGTCTCCTGCATGGCAGGTGGATTCTTTACCACCTGTGCTACCAGGGAAGCCTGCACTGTATCTCACTATTATTTCATGTGGCATTGCCTCAAATCTCTCTGAGGATACTAATTAGCAATCTGCTCTGTGAGTTGCCCATTTCTAATTGTTTGTGTTGGTTTTTCGCTTCACATTGTGGGATTCCCTCAAAAAGTCTAGTAAATGTTTAGTTGTTTGGTTATATTTAAGGATGAGGCAGTAGACATGGATGATTGGAAGGTCTGTGTGAGAGGGCAGAGCTTGTCAACTGGTAGCTTTTCTTTAAGGAGAGTGGACAGGAAGTTGGACTTTACTGAGGAGACTGCAATTGTCCTACACTGACTATCCTAGTTTTTCAGTTTGTCTGCTTTTTAAATTGTGCTGCATCTTGGTTGCTGTGGGCAGGTTTTCTCTAGTTGGAGCGAGTAGGGGCTACTCTCTAGCTGTGAGGCACAGGCTTCTCACTGCAGTGGCTTGTCATGAGCATAGGCTCCAGGCATGCGGGCTTCAGCAGTTGCTGCATGTGGGTTCAGTCGCTGCCGCTGTTAGGCTGTTGAGTGTGGACTCAGTAGTTGCAGCACATGGGCTTAAGTTGCTCCCGGCATGTAGAATCTTCCCAGTCCAAGGATTGAACCTGTGTCTCCTGTATTGGCAGGTGGATTCTCATCCACTGGACCACCAGGAAAGTCCTGTCTACTCTTAAAAGAGAAGAATTCTCCTATTTGTCTGGAGTAGGGAGGCAGCGATTAGGCAATATCAGATGACTAGGAGTTTTGCACAAGGTGGAGGCAGGGGGTAAGTTGGGGGACAACTTTTTATTATTCCATCAGTCTTCTTGTTTTTGGCCCCCCATTTACTCCCACTTTCTGGTACTTGGCATTTCTGAGTTGGAAGCCGCCCTGGAGCTGTTCAGGGGAGAGTTCTTCTTTAGCTGTGGCTTCTTCTATGAGTCCTATAGACTGTCCTTCACCCTGTTTCACCTCGTGCCAACTTAAGTATTATTTAATGTCTTTCAGAAAATTATCAAAATCCATGACCCATTGATGGATACTCTCGCTCTATTGTAATGGATTTTAAAATATTTTTGCTGTTATTTAATGAGGTCTTGTAAGGGAATGATAGCAGTGTGTTATCTTGAATTAGAAACTCTGTTTGGATAATTCTAGTAGAAAGATCTTGGGTTTGTTTTCAGATCTGGGTTCCAGTTACATGAAAGTAAAAGTGAAAGTCACTCAGTTGTGTCTGAC
Organism: Neotragus pygmaeus; assembly: GCA_006410875.1. Lineage (NCBI taxonomy): Eukaryota > Metazoa > Chordata > Mammalia > Artiodactyla > Bovidae > Neotragus > Neotragus pygmaeus. Next base: position 21,587 of record SJYV01027669.1, read on the forward strand.
TCTTTGTGACCCCATAGACTCTACAGTCCATGGAATTCTCCAGGCCAGACTACTGGAGTGGGTAGTCATTCCCTTCTCCGGGTCATCTTCCCAACCCAGGGATTGAAGCCAGGTCTCCCACATTGCAGGTGGATTCTTTACCAGCTGGGCTACCAGGGAAGCCCAAGAGTACTGGAGTGGACCGCCTATCACTTCTCCAGCAGATCTTCCTGACCCAGGAATCAAGATGGGTCTCCTGCATTGCAGGCGGATTCTTTACCAACTGAGCTACTAGGGAAGCCCAGCTATATAGTTATATGCCACTTCATCCCTTTGAGCTGTGGCTTTGCTATTATGTGGAAGACTGGAGAAACACTGAGAAGAGTAGGCTAAACAATTAATCTGTCTGAGGCCCAGGTGCCTCACTTTTAAGTCATTCATACAATTCATGAGCATCTACCCTAACATGGGTTTGTGTTAGGTGCTGGAAAAGCAAAGATGAAGTAGTTATCGTCCCTTCCTGTCAGGTATTTGGGGTGAGGGTTGTTGTTGTTGTTCAGGTGCTCAGGCATGTCTGACTCTTTGTGACCCCACGGACTGCAGCATGCCAGGCTTCCCTGTCCATCACCAACTCCCAGGGCTTGCTCAAACCCATGTCCATCGAGTCGGTGATGCCATCCAACCATTTCATCCTCTATCACCCTCTTCTCCTGCCCTCAATCTTTCCCAGCATTGGGATCTTTTCCAGTGAGTCGGCTCTTCACCTCAGGGGTGGAGGTTGGATAGAGAAAAGAATGAGGTTTTATGGTGAGCGCTATGAGAGATATATAACAGGTGATGTATCAGAATAGAGGAAGGTGAATCATGGAAAGTTTCACAGAGGAAGTGATACATAAACTTCCACAGTAGTTATCCAGATTGACAAGGAAGAGGAAGGCATTTCAGGCAGAGAAATCAGCATGTATTTAAGCATGGAGTCTTGACAGAGCTTGGTGTTTTCTGGAAACATAGCCAAATAATAATTCCAGTAATAATTCCATATAACTGGGTAGAGCATAGGTGCTTGTGGAGGAATGATGAGAAGTGAGACTAGAGAGTTAACAATGGCAGCTAGTACATCTTATATGAACAATGACTATGCACATTTACAGATGAGGAAATTGAGGCACAGAGTCACATGACCTCAAGGTCCCCCAGTTAATAAGTGGGAGAGATGGCATTAGATCCCTCTAGTCTGGCTCTAGAGCTCATTCTTTTTGTTGAGGGATTAGATGATCAAGGACTTTATTAAGAAGTTTTGTTTTGTTCCTTCAGACACACTTTAAGTTAGGGGAGTGATATGATCAGTGTTGTCTTTTAGAGACGTAACTCTGGAGCTATTATTTGAAAGGCTGTTTGGCCAGAGCCAGAGAGCCTGCAGAGCTAGTTAGGGGATGACTGCACCGTGTTTCAAGCAGTGGATGCGGCTCCTGAGTTCAGAAGGTAAATGGGACCGCAACGGAAGAGGCTATTTGTTATTGTTATCGTTGTTGTTGTGTTGTGTGGTCAGTCATGTCCGACCCTTTGCAACCCCATGGACTGTAGCCCACCAGGCTCCTCTGTCCATGGGATTTTCTAGGCAAGAATACTGGAGTGGGGAGTCAATCCCTTCTCCAGGGGATCTTCCTGGCCCAGGGATTGAACTGCATCTCTTGCATCTCCTGCATTGGCTGGCAGATTCTTTACCACTGTTCCACCTGGGAAGCCTCAGGAGAGGCTACTATGAAACTTATTTCAGAGGCAGTATCCACAGAATTTGGTCACTGATAAAACAGGAGAGTTAGGAGAAGATGGAGTCAAGATTGGGTGGCTGAGCCCCAATGGTTTGTTTGTCATATCTTGGAGTACACAGTGAGCATGCTTGGGAGGGTGGAGAGGCTGAGAACGAGTCTGTGTTGAAAATGGTGCAGTTGAAGTGACTGTACAATATCCAGGCAGTCAAGTTCAGCAGTGGTTGGAAAGATGAGTCCACAATGCGGGGGGCAGATGTATATTGGAGGTACAGAGTTGGGAGTTGCTGACTCATGAGGAAAATGAAATTGTTGGGGTGGACATGAAGAGAGTATGTGTTATAAAGAGAGCCAAGGCCTGAGTTCTGGGAAGCATNTGGAAAGATGAGTCCGCAATGCGGGGGGCAGATGTATATTGGAGGTACAGAGTTGGGAGTTGCTGACTCATGAGGAAAATGAAATTGTGGGGGTGGACATGAAGAGAGTATGTGTTATAAAGAGAGCCAAGGCCTGAGTTCTGGGAAGCATCAGAATTTATGAGGACCTTGCCTAAAAGTTGGCTTATGACATCCCTGAGAAGAGGTGGAGGGGTGGGGGTAGGGGGAGAAGTTAGGAATATTCTAGCACTGCTGCTGGGCCCTATGGTGTGTGTGGCTGAGGGCTGTAAGGGTAGAGCAGGTCTCTGAAAGGCAGGAGGTGGAGGCCAGGGGTGAAGGAAAAAAGAGTTATCCCAGAGATGAGGACTGCAGGAGGAAGAGGGGAAGGGGGTGCAGACAGGAGAGCATTCAGAAGGTTTGTGGTGGCAAGAGGATGCTGGACCAAGAGTTGAGTGACCAAGGGCACCACAGAAGGTGTGTGAGGGAGGGGAAGGAGCCATTTCAGAGTGACTTCTCACGTGATGCATGTGTGCAACGGAATACTACTCAGCCATCAGAAGGAGTGAAGTAATGCAATTTGTGGCAACAGGCATGGACCTAGAGATGATCATATTGAATGAGGTAAGTCAGAAAGAGAGAGACATCTGTCATGTGATGTCACTCCTATGTGGAATCCAAAAAAGTATGAAAGTCGCTCAACTGTGTCTGACTGTCTGTGACTACATGGACTGTAGTCCACAGGCTCCTCTGTCCATGGGATTGTCTAGACAAGAATACTGGAGTGGGTCANCTGTCATGTGATGTCACTCCTATGTGGAATCCAAAAAAGTATGAAAGTCGCTCAACTGTGTCTGACTGTCTGTGACTACATGGACTGTAGTCCACAGGCTCCTCTGTCCATGGGATTGTCTAGACAAGAATACTGGAGTGGGTCAGCCATTCCCTTCTCCAGGGGATCTCCCCCCTCCCCAGGGACTGAACCTGGGTCTCCTGCATTGCAGGCAGATTCTTTACATCTGAACCACCAGGGAAGCCCATGTGGAATCCAAAATATGATACAAATGAATTTATTTACAAATCGGAAACAAACTCACAGACATTGTAAACAAATTTATGGTTACCAAAGAGGAGAGGGGGGAGGAGGGATAAACTAGGAGTTTGGGATTAGCAGATGCAAACTGCTGCTGCTGCTACTGCTAAGTCACTTCAGTCGTGTCTGACTCTGTGCGACCCCATAGACGGCAGTCCACCAGGCTTCCCCATCCTTAGGATTCTCCAGGCAAGAACACTGGAGTGGGTTGCCATTTCCTTCTCCAAAGCGTGAAAGTGAAAACTGAAAGTGAATTCACTTAGTTGTGTCCTACCCTTAGTGACTGCATGGACTGCAGCGTACCAGGTTCCTCCATCCATGGGATTTTCCAGGCAAGAGGACTGGAATGAGGTGCCATTGCCTTCTCCAGATGCAAACTACTGTGTATGAAATAGATCCTACTGTATAGCACAGGGAATTTTATTCCATATCCTATAATAAACCACAATGGAAAAGAAAATGAAAAAGAATATCTATGTATCTGAAACACTTTGCGATAAACCAGAAACTATCACAACATTTTAAATCAAGTATCAGTTCAGTTCAGTCACTCAGTCGTGTCTGACTCTTTGCGACCCCATGAATTGCAGCACGCCAGGCCTCCCTGTTCATCACCATCTCTCGGAGTTCACTCAGACTCACGTCCATCGAGTCTGTGATGCCATCCAGCCATCTCATCCTCGGTCATCCCCTTCTCCTCCTGCCCCCAATCCCTCCCAGCATCAGAGTCTTTTCCAGTGAGTCAACTCTTCGCATGAGGTGGCCAAAGTACTGNTTCCACCAGCCCTGCTAGGGATTCTGAGGTTTTTTCAGACCAGGTTTACCTGGATATTCCTGCTGCTAAGTTGCTTCGGTCGTGTCCAACTCTGTGCGACCCCATAGACGGCAGCCCACCAGGCTCCCCCGTCCCTGGGATTCTCCCGGCAAGAACACTGGAATGGGTTGCCATTTCCTTCTCCAATACATGGAAGTGAAAAGTGAAAGTGAAGTCGCTCAGTTGTGTCCGACTCCTAGCGACCCCATGGACTGCAGCCCACCAGGCCCCTCCGTCCATGGGACTTTCCAGGCAAGAGTACTGGAGTGGGTTGCCGTTGCCTTCTCCGTGGATATTCCTGCTCTTCCCTTTCTCCCTCTTGTGGCAGGATTCTTAACTTTGCATGCCTACTCTCAATCTTGCAGCACACTAGGCTCATTTTTGCTCTCAGAGTAGAAATAAAGCTCAGCTTTGTGGTCTCTCCCTGACCTGGCAGTATGGTTCAGATCTCTGTGTCCTCAACTAGCCATCTGCCAAGGCTTGCTCACACCACCGTCATAAGCATGCCCGAGGAGCTGGCCACAGCACGGGGAAGTGTGTGGGTGAGGCATCCAGAGCACTCGGGGGCACAACAGGCCAGTTGGGGATCCATAATGCATTGCCAGGGCCTCATGGTGGGTTTCTTTATGGAGTTCTGCAGGTCAAGATGCAGTTAGTAGGATCCACGTCCTTTCAGGGCCCTCCAGCTCCACCTGCCTTTCTCCCAGCTTCTCCTCTACTGCCCCCACCTACAATCATTCAACTCACGACTAAGTACCCTGGATGAGACAAAAGAGGACCTCTGTGGCAGCATCCCACACAGCTGGGGAAGCTGGGTGCTCACTCACTCTCTCACTTCCCACATGGGAGAAATCACAAGCTGAAGAGGGCCCTCACCGAAGTCTGTATGCCTGTTATCTGATGACCAAGTCTCCCCTGGGTCCCTTGGCATATGGTGCTGGATCCCAAGCTCCCACAAAGATACTTTCTCCATAGACAGGTGGCTAAGCTGTTGTTGAGGGGATAATACAAGAGAGGGCTGTCTTATTTGTCCATGTTGCTGACATCACCCCATAGATTTGACATATTTAACCTTAGTCTACATATACTCCTGTTTTAAAAAATACAAGAACTTAGACTGTTTTAAGTCGAATCATATGTTCCAAACCTGTTTTTTATTTTTGTTCAGTATTTCAGTTCTACTTGTTTTGTAATTTTTATACATCTTTAGACATTAATTTTTATTAAACTCAATCATTTATTTATAGATAGCTGCACATTTAAAGATTTATTTCATTCCTTCTTGCAGTAGACCATCAAATTTTTGGGTACCCTAAGTGCATCTTTAGAATTTCCTTAATTTAAAATCTGTTAATTTAAAAGTCTCTGATTTTTTCATTTGACCAAACAATACTTTTATTTTTCCCTCTTTCCCTCCTGATAGTTTCACTGTATATACAATTCTAGGATGAAAGTTACTTTCTCTCAGAATACTAAAGATATTAGTATTATTCCAATGTCTTATGGATACCATTTTGTTTTTGTGTGTGTGAGCTCCATAGTTAGAACTACTAACAGAAAGGTTCTTTAATCTGTCTTTACATTCTGGCTATGTTTAAGACCTAGCCACAGTCTTTGGTATTCTTCAGTTCTACTACCGTCTAAGGAAAATTTTGCTTATATTGCTATAAATTCATTGACCTTCTTAAAACTGCAGTATGCACGCATGTTTCATCAATTCTGAAAATTTTTCAGTCATTATTCAATATCACTTCAAACATTGCCTCTCTTTCATTCTTGTTCTCCTTCCTCCTAGAAGTCCAATTAGACATAAGTTAGACCTCCTTACCCTGTCCTTCATGCCTCTTAACCTGTCTTTCATATTTGCTACTACTTTGTCCCTCTGTTTTGCATTCTGGATAATTTCTTCAGATTTATTTTCCTGTTCATGTTTTTATCACCAAATCTAATTATCTCTATAAATTTAAACCATCATCTGAGTTTTCTTATTTCAGCTTTTAGATGTGTCTTTCATAAAAATTCTATTTGGCTGTTTTTCAACTATGCCTGTTTATTTTTCATAATAACTTTAACCTTGTATTTTTAATCACCACTTTTATTAAACATGCTTAAGTTCTATTTCGTATTTGATAATTCCTATATCTAAAAACTTTGCTGGCCTTATTCTGTGGTTTGTTGTTCCTGCTGGCGTTTGCTCAGAGTGCTGCCTTGTCTCCTTAAGTGCTTTTTGATTCTGTCTCTTAGCCCACATTCCTCTGAACTTTATTCATGGAAAAGTTTGAGGGTTTTGTTGTGATTGCATTTCTCCAAAGAGGATTTATTTTTGCTTCTTCCAAATTTCTGGAATCATTACCAATCTAGACCTATTTTAAAATAAAATTTGACCTAAAAATATTTAGAGTCAAGCAGGTAGTATAAATTTGAGTTACAGACTTGAATGAGTGCCGGCTTATGGTTAGGAAATCTCAAGAGAAATTTTCTCCCTTAACCCAACACAGATGACCAAGCTTCCTTGCTGTTTCTATCTGTAAAGCAGTATGTTTTTCTAGTTCATTCATACACTATGCTGTCTTTTACTGTTACAGCTCCTTCCTTCGGCTTTTGCCTCCTGTTCACTCTACAACATGTGACCATCAAAATGAAAGCTGGGTCTCATTTAAAAAATGAGTGCTTCCAGAATTGGTACACACAAAAAAATATAAGGTGAGACTGGAACATTTGGTTGTATCAGAGAGTGAGAAACTGTTCCAAAAAAAGATAGCAAGATATTTTTAAAAAGGAACCAGAATGAATGGGTTCCCACTGTTCACATCTGGGAAAATTTGGCCTCATAATAAACTGTGACAGTGATAGAGTAAAATTCATGTAAAGGAATAAGAATCCATGAGNGAAATTGTTCCCAAAAAAGATAGCAAGATATTTTTAAAAAGGAACCAGAATGAATGGGTTCCCACTGTTCACATCTGGGAAAATTTGGCCTCATAATAAACTGTGACAGTGATAGAGTAAAATTCATGTAAAGGAATAAGAATCCATGAGTTTATACTGAAATAGATCATCATATGATAGAGAGGTAAGTGATAGATACAAAGATATAGACAAAAAAAAATTTTTTTAACTTCCTTATAATAGAATGTCAACAAATAAATGTCAACTACAGAAAGAATGATATGATTAGCTAATCACCATTTGGCAACCACAATAGTATTTCAAGTAAGAATGAAAAATAGATATTGAAATTAATGGGCAGAATTATGACAAAAACAGGATAGATAGTCTCAAAATATTTCACCAGAGATACTTATTAATTATAAAAACTTTATATTGGAGAAAATTGGCAGATCTTCAGCAAGCAATCCCAAATGAAAAATGATATCCTGTTCTCCTGTATATGAATAACTGACAAGGACATACCATCACTTCTATAACATTCTTGCCAAAAATGTATGAGCTAAATCTCATCACAAGGAAACATCAGACAAATACAAATGGAAGGAAATTTTACAAAATAACTAACTCTTTAGAAATATCAAGACCATGGAAAGATAAAGAATATAGAACTTTTCTAAATTAAAGGAGACTAATGAGACCAAAAACACAGCCTATGATCCTGGGTTGAATATTAGATCAGAAGATTTTTGTTGTCAATGTTATAAAGGCCCTTAATGGGACAATTGGAAAAATTTGAATGAGGTCTATAGAATAGATAATAATACTGTATTCATGCTAATTTATGATTTTGATAATAATACTATAGTTATATAAGAGAATATTCCTATTTGTAGTGGAATAGAAAGAGCTAGAAAGAAGGAGTGGAGAAGGAAATGGCAACCCACTCCATTGTTGCCTGGAGAATCCCACAGACAAAGGAGCCTGCTGGACTACAGTCCATGGGGTTGCAAAGAGTCGGGCAGGACTGAGTGACTAAACAATGATAGAAAGAAGGAGAAAGAGAAGAAGAAGAAGAAGGAAAGGAGAAAGAACAGATATAAGCACAGATACTGATATAGATGATGATATAGCTATAAAGAGGGGGGAAGAATAAATCAAAGGTGGTAAAATATTAACCATGCGAAAAAAATGGGAACCTGGGTGAAGAATATACTTCAAGACTCTTTATATCACTGTTCCATTTGGAACATTTTTGTAGTCCAGAACCAGGACTATAATCAGGGTCTGGTAGGTCCAGATCCCCACTCTCACCCATCTCTCAGAAGGAGGCTGTGCTGGAACTGAGGGATGCTAAGGACAATCTGAGTTGAAAGGAGTCAGAATCAGCAGAGCTGGGGAATAATGAGGACTGAGTGAGCCATAGGCCAGGGACAAGACAGTGCAAGCAGATGGGCCACCAGTTGCTGGCACTCAACAATGCCAATGAAAACCACAAGAATATGCTGACTGCAAACAACAGATTCACAGTTCTTGGAGAAAAAATACTCTGTACGACAGTTCCAAGCTAACCAATTTCTTATATTAACTACAGATTTGGGGAATTAGAGAGCAAATAAATCCATTGTAATTTAATGTGAGACTTGAAGTTCTCTCAACACATATGGTCTAAATGCTCTAGAACGGTACTGTCTCATGTGGTAGTCACTAGGTCTGTGGGGCATTCTAATTTAAATTATTTTTAAAATAAATAAAATTTTAAAATTCATTTCTTTAGTCACATTAGCCACATTTCAAGTATTCAATAGCCACATGTGGCTAGTGGTTTATAGCTATTATTACTGTACAGTATAGATACTGAACAGTTCCATTGTTACAGAAAATTCTGGGCAGTCTATAAATCTTTAGATAACATTGTACATTACATTATACATTGTATATTAAGTTACAGAAGCTGAAGAGCTTGTCATTGATGAAGATAGCTGTGATTATTTCACTGTCTTTGAGTCATGGGAAATTGGAAATTGGCAAAACATGAGAAATACCTTTAATAAAGCCCAAACACTCCACTTCCTATTGAATTCAATACCAGGATAGCTCTTTTTGCCAAAGAAGAGAGACTCATCAAGAAGAATCAGGAGTAACAAAGGACCTTGAGACTATTGCAAACATTGTTAAGAAGATTCTGATATTCTTATGTCCTCTGATTTCTTGGTTGGTCTACATTTCTCCACATCCTCCACCCACACCTCCACACTATGGAAAATATGGTACATGTTTCATTTATTATACGGAATGGTTTGGCAAGGAAGCCTTGACCAAGACAAATTTCCAATAATAAAGCCTGTAACATTATCCAAATAAGTAAGGAAATTGACCTCAAGATCCACATTAGGAGCTAAGGAGTTGGAGCTCTGAGTTATTAGGACTGAAATGGAACTGTGAGCCACTAAATTTTCAAGCCTATGAGCACTTCATGTCAGAGCTGACAAAACTGGCTTGCTTGAGGCAAGCTGAAGTGAACATGGTCTGTGATCGCCGATGGATATCTTAAATGCACTCAGATAGAATCCAAAAAATAAAAGAGAAATGCAGAGTTTCATATTATGTATGCAACACTTGAAAGCATGCAAAATAATACTGAGATTGTTTTTAATATATGTGAGAAAACATACACAGTTGCATGATAATAATAAATACCAACTTCAAATAGTGGTTATCTCTAGAGAGACAGGGAGAGGGGAAACATCAGGAAGGAAGACAGAAAGCTTCAGCTGGATATATGAAAATTTTCTTTAAAAAAAAATCTAGAGACTTCCCTGGTGGCCCAGCAGTTAAAACTCTGAGCTCTCAACACAAAAGGCCCAGGTTTGACCTGGTCAGGGAACTAGATCCCAACGCCACAATTAAGAGTCTGCATGCCTCACCTAAGGATCCCATATACTTCAACAAAGACTCGGCACAGCCAAATAAAGAAAAAATAACTTTTTAAAATTTAAAATATGGGACAAGAATGGTTCTTTGGTAGAGTCTTACAGAACCATCAGAGGGTACAGAAAGTATCAAATATATTATTTTGGGAATGTTTCTATCTGTTTGGAGTATTTCTTAATGAAAGAAAAATTTAATATAATATGTTCTACTTCTCCCATCTTGTATTTGTGTGATCCCCAGCCTCCCTTTTCTCTAGTTGCAAATAAGATCAAATAATACTGGATGAGCTGTTGAGAGAAGTTCAGGAGAGACACTTAGAAACCAATCAAGACATCTGCACAGGGTATGGAAGAGGGCTCCGGAGTGGCCAGGGACCAGGGTGCGTGGTAGTCTAGACGAGCCAATCAGATATGTGGCATGCAGTCGTCACGCTCTACTCAAATACAGATGGTCCATTTGTTTTGGACCAGAGCAGCTTGGAGGAATGAAGCTGGGTTCTGACGTTCCAGTGAAAACAGAAAGGATTGGATTTGTAAGCCTCTCTGCTTACTTTGGCTGGCCAAGATTGCTCTTTCCACATCTGTCCTCAGGTTCGGGGAAGCCAAATATGTAGATGTAAATGTATACAGTGGTTCCTGCCCATCAGCACTTCAGGAACCCAGGTCCAACCTTGCAGATCCATAAGGGCTGACCACCACCTGCAGGCACCCAAGCAGACTAGGGACTGAAAAGAGCTGAGAGAAAAGAAGCCACTTTGTTTTTTCTTTTTTCTTGAAGTGTACTTGATTTATGTTAGTTCTAAAAGGTCTTGTAGGTCTTCCTAAAACCGTTCAACTTCAGCTTCTTCAGCATTACTGGTTGGGGTATAGACTTGGATAACTGTGATATTGAATGGTTTGCCTTGGAAATGAACAGAGATCATTCTGTCGTTTTTGAGACTGCATCCAAGTACTGCATTTCGGACTCTTTTGTTGACCATGATGGCTACTCCATTTCTTCTAAGGGATTCCTGCCCGCAGTAGTAGATATAATGGTCATCTGAGTTAAATTCACCCATTCCAGTCCATTTTAGTTAGTTGATTCCTAGAATGTCAATGATCACCCTTGCCATCTCTTGTTTCACCACTTCCAATTTGCCTTCACTCATGGACCTGACATTCCAGGTTCCTATGCAATATTGCTCTTTACAGCATCGGATCTTGCTTCTATCACCAGTCACCTGCACAACTGGGTATTGTTTTTGCTTTGGTTCGATCCCTTCATTCTTTCTGGAGTTATTTCTCCACTGATCTCCAGTAGCATATTGAGCAACTAATGACCTGGGAAGTTCCTCTTTAAGAAATGCAAAAAAGCAAAATGGCTGCCTTGGGGAGGCCTTACAAATAGCTGTGAAAAGAAGAGAGGCAAAAAGCAAGGGAGAAAAGGAAAGATATGAGCATCTGAATGCAGAGTTCCAAGGAATAGCAAGAAGAGATAAGAAAGCCTTCTNATAGAAAGATAACATAAGGGAAACGGTTATATAATTTTAAGCTGATAAACTTCTACGCCTTCTTCTGGCATACAGCTAAATGGGCGTTTTTTATTTCACATGAAAACCAAATTAACAAGAATCTCTGCAAGCCTGTCTCTAAAAGACGTAAAAGGCTCAGCCGGTCAAGCTCAGATGAATAGAAGAAACTCAGTGTGCATGCTCACATAAGATCTCTTAGGAACACGACTGACATGTGATGAATGGGGATTGAACCAAGAATGTCAAGGGCTAGAACTCGAATGTCTTGTTGCACAAAGATTGAGGCTTATATGGGAATTTTGATCTTCATGTGGTTAGAGGAGGCAAATGAGAGGAATGAGATTCTTATTGCTTGGGGCTCAGTGTTCTCCACCTGAGAAACAGGCTCACAGGATCCCATGGGACTGCGCACAAACCGCACGAGTGTAAGAGTAACCCTAGAAGGCATAGGATTGCTGGAGGCAGAAGTGCAGAGTGAGGATTCTTGCTCAGTGTCCAGGAAAAGGCACGTGTGTGCTCATTTGCTGAGTCGTATCCAACTCTTTGCAACCCCACAGACTGTAACCCACCAGGCTCCTTTGTCCAAGGGACTTCCCAGGCAAGAATACTGGAGTGGATTGCTTTTTCCTTCCCCAGGGAATCTTCCCAACACAGAGAAAAGGTACCCATTGCCAAGAAGAGAGAACTCAGGCAGACAAATGTCATATGATATCACTTATATGAGGAGTCTAAAAAAAATAATTCAAATGAACTTACCTACAAAAAGAGAAATAGACTCACAGGTATAGAAAACAAAACTGTGGTTACCAAAAAGGAAGGCAGGGGAAGGATAAACTAGAAGTTTAGGGTTAACAGGTACACACTACTACGTGTGTGTGCGTGTGTTAGTCACTCAGTTGGGTCCGACTCTTTGCGACCCCATGGACTCTAGCCTTCCAGCCTCTTCTGTCCATGGGATTCTCCAGGCAAGAATACTGGAGTGGGTTGCCATTTCCTTTTCCACTCTACTATATATAAAAGAGATAAACGACAAGGACCTATTGTATAGCACAGGGAACTATATTCAGTACCTTGGAATAACCAATAATGGAAAAGAATCTGAAAAGTAATATATATATACATATATGAATCACCTTGCCATGTACCACAAATAACACAACATTGTAAAGCATCTGCTGNTAAACGACAAGGACCTATTGTATAGCACAGGGAACTATATTCAGTACCTTGGAATAACCAATAATGGAAAAGAATCTGAAAAGTAATATATATATACATATATGAATCACCTTGCCATGTACCACAAATAACACAACATTGTAAAGCATCTGCTGCTAAGTCACTTCAGTCATGTCCGACTCTGTGCGACCCCATAGATGGCAGCCCACCAGGCTCCCCCGTCCCTGGGATTCTCCAGGCAAGAACACTGGAGTGGGTTGCCATTTCCTTCTCCAATGCATGAAAGTGAAAAGTGAAAGTGAAGTCACTCAGTCATGTCTGACTCTTCGTGACCCCATGGATTGCAGCCTACCAGGCTCCTCCGCCCATGGGATTTTCCAGGCATATATGTCAGTAAAAAATAAAAAATTAAAAGGAGGGGACTTACACACAGAAGGCTAACATACAGAACAAGATGAAGATGCTAGTGTGGATTCCACTTCCTTCCTTGCTGGGTCCTTCTCCATGCTTTCCACAGGCTCTGGGTGAGGTTCTATTGAGCAGGAAGCAGAGGCAGCCCCACAGAGCTTACCATCTCGAAGAAGGATGAAAGGATTGAACAACTATAAGGAATAGCAAAACTGCAGTGGTGTCAAAAGCCCCAAAGGAGAGCCCATGCCTTTCTTTCCTGGGCTCTCAGGGACTGTCATGTTCTTGGCTCTGAAAGCAAATAACAGAGGCAAATAGGGAGGTCCCAAAGGACACATGTTGAGCTGAGCTGTGGAGGAAGTGTTTAGCAGGGAGAATGCATGTTGGGGTGAGTGTGTGTGTGTGAGTGTTGTGCGTGCCTGTGTCACATTGATGGGGCTCTGCGGGTGTCACTGGGGTCATCATAGCATTCCAGACACATGCAGAGGCCGGGCTGACCTTGGAAGAGGGACAGGAAGTAAAAGAAAGCAAGAGCCACAGCATGCAGAGGGACAGCCTCTCAGTCTCCTTATGTCCTGCGCGTTAGGCATCCTGTTCCCTGGCCAGCAGTTGACTGCTTACATCAGAATCCTTTTCTGTGAATTTAGACCAATTGGAACCTGAACACATGGACTCAGTGGTTGAACATCCTGGGTTCTAATCCCACCTTTGCCATTTCTTAGCTGTGTCAAGTAACAAAACCTCTCTGTGCCACCCACAGAGGAGAGCAAATCTGAGTGCACGTGAAATGATTCTGTGAGACTTCATGTGTCCATACTTATACAGTGCTAGGACAGTTCTTGGTGCATGGTGAAGTTTGTCAAATACAATATTCATGATGAATTTGCTCCCCTGCCCTCTGCATCCCATACCCCCTCTCCATCATATTCAACTCCTCGAAAGTCTGGGTGATGGAGGAATTACCTGGGCCGCCGTGACCCCTCAGCTGGTGCAGAATGCCAGGCTTCCTGAGCCTGAGTGGGGGCAGGTTCTTCACAGGGAGCCTGAGGGAAGGCAGCCTGCATGAGTGTCAGGATGTGATGGCGGAATACATTTGCTCTTCCAGGAGGCGGAAATCCTGAACACGGCCATCCTCACCGGGAAGACGGTGGCCGTGCCCGTGAAGGTGGTCTCTGTGGAGGAGGACGGCGCGGTGACAGATCTCAATTCTGTGGAGTGTCGATCGTCTGATGAAGACGTCATTAAGGCAAGTTGACACCCCCGGCTCCCTACAGAAATCCACTGTCGTGTCAACATCAGTGTTCCTCAACCAGCTGGGACCACAGGGTCCCCCGAGATCCCCCATCCCACTCGGATTATCCTGCTGCTTCCATTCCCTGCCTGAGATTAGATCAGGATGAGAAGGACATGGTGCTTCAGGGGGTGGTGGGGAATATTAGTCCTGGTTGGT
>SJYV01027670.1:0-11654 GCA_006410875.1 Neotragus pygmaeus
AGCAGCAGCATGCTATCAGCAGGCTGGAGTTTGGGCAGATTTTTAAAGTTGTTTTTAAACTGATACATTATCACTCTGTTATGTTCCTTTCAACTTTATTTCTGTGTATTCACTAAGTGGGCTTCACTGGTGGCTCACTGGTAAAGAACCTGCCTGCTAATGCAGGACATGCAGGTTTGATCCCTCACTTAAGAAGATTCCTTGGGGAAGGAAATGGCAACCCACTCCAGTATTCTTGCCTGGGAAATCCCATGGACAGAGGACCTAGTGGGCTACAGTCCATGGGGTTGCAAAAGAGTCAGACACAACTTAGCAACTATACAAACAATTCACTAAGTGCACAGTTTTAGAATTCAGAGACACTGTCGGTCCTCAGTAAATTAGGATAGTCGTCTATGATCTCTTGCATGAAACCTGTCTCTTATACACATCTAGATGTGNCCCACTCTGGGGTTGCAAAAGAGTCAGACACAACTTAGCAACTATACAAACAACAATTCACTAAGTGCACAGTTTTAGAATTCAGAGACACTGTTGGTCCTCAGTAAATTAGGATAGTCGTCTATGATCTCTTGCATGAAACCTACTTTTCTCTATGACAAGACCCAAAGTGCCACCAATTCAATTACTTTTGCTTGTTCCCTTTGAAGATATTCAGACAGTGCTTTTTAAGAGTTCTGTTTCTAAGAAAAATAAAATGAAACACATAAACTGAGCATGTTGCACTCAAAGGACATTAGTCAACATAAAAATAATAAATTAGTACTCAATTTAAAAAGAAGTCACAAAAAAAGGATTGCATTTTGCTCTGAGGAAAGCATGCACATTTGTCCTGGTTTGAACCCTCAGGCTATTTATAGATCTTGTTCAGGAAGGGTGTTGTGAATCATGTTTTATGGATTGAATTACACCCTCCATAAGAAATATGCTTTAGTCCTAAGCCCCCAAATCTCAGAATTTGACCTTATTTGGGGAAATAGAGTCTTTATAGAAGTCATCAAGTTAAAATGAGGTCATTTGGGTGATCCAATATGACTGGTGTCCTTATGAGAAATGTGGACATAGATACAAAATAGTGAGGATGTCATGTGAAGACGAAGGCAGAGATTGGGGTGGTATATCTGCAAAGCAAGGAACACCAAAAATTGCCAGGAACCCATCATAAGCTAGGGGAGAGGCATGGAACAGATTCTTCCTTAGAACCCTTAGAAGGAACCAACTCTGTCGACACCTTAATCTGAGACCAAATGTCCCCGAGACCAAAACCCCCAAACTTTGTTTCCTCTGCAGAGTTTATGGTTAACTATGCAAAACTGCATTCCCTTTCTTGTCCTGATCCTGTTCCCCTCAAGATTGAGGAGCATCAAGTAAAAGGGGGATTGAAACGGCATACAAGCTCCTATATCCCTGTCCTTTGAAGTGAAAGGCTTTGCTTTAGTGTTCCAGGCCTCCCCTGATTCTGCAAATGTTGGCTCCAGAGTTAATGAGCAGGAAATCTGAAGATGTAAAAATGAAGAATAGCTACTGGGCTAGGAAATTGGTAACAGTGTAGACTATAAACCATCCACAGCACAGTCACTCAACTCCCAGTTCCCTGAAAGATACAGATAGATAAAGTACAGACACACATTGCTAAGTTGTTTTTACAGGAAGCAGACTTCCATCAGATGAAAACTGCTGACTTCAACCATGTAGACCCCAGATTGGTTGAAACCAAAATGTTGACAATGCTCAAAACTTTGATGTCAACCAGTCTGAGAATTGTGCACAAGCCCTTTATGGCCTCTGCAGCCCCTTCCCTCACACATGTCTTCAAAACGTTTGTCTTCCAGCCTGAAACTTGGAGGTGGTCTTAGGACATTAGTTCACCAACCTTCTAGATTTCTGGTCTTCTGAATAAAATGACTTCACCTTTTCCACCAACACTTGTCTCTTGAATGCTCAACTTTCAGTTGGGAAGCAGCCAAGCCTGGGTTCAGTGATGGCCTTGTTTGCTTACAAATCTTGCACTTGTAGTCTTCAGAACTATGAGACGATGAATTTCTGGTTGCTAAAGACACCAAGTTTGAGGTACTTGTTATAGCAGCCCTAGCAAATTGTTTAATAACATAAAATGCCTTTTTTATCATCTTTTAATTTCTGAATTCATATACAAAAGAACTCATCTCATATTTGGGAGCAACTCCTATAAGAGGTAACACTATGGGATTTTTATATGATTAGGCTACTGAAAGTGTGGTTTTTCCACTCTCTAGCCCCTGCTCTCTCTCCCTACCGCATCTCCTTTCTGAGTCAAAGAGATGTCATCATTTATATAAAAATTGACTTTGCTGCTAAGTCACTTCAGTCGTGTCCAACTCTGTGCGACCCTATAGACAGCAGCTCACCAGGCTCCCCCATCCCTGGGATTCTCCAGGCAAGAACACTGGAGTGGGTTGCCATTTCCTTCTCCAATGCATGAAAGTGAAAAGTGAAAGGGAAGTCGCTCAGTTGTGTCCGACTCTTCGAGACTTCATGGACTGCAGCCTACCAGGCTCCTCTGTCCATGTGATTTTCCAGGCAAGAGTACTGGAGTGGGGTGCCATCGCCTCCTTTATTTTCCCTTAAATAAGATATTTTTTCTAATCCAAGTCTAGCATTTTACATTGGCAAAGTGGTAATAATTGGAGAACTTAATAAAGACTTCTTAGGTTTTATTTATGAAATGAAAATTAGAAATTTTTGTCTTTTAAGCAAGAAGAATTTATTAAATTATGTAGAATAAGTTACTGTTTTATTGAGTAGGAAACTGAAATAATAGAAACAATGCCCTTGCTTTCTGGAACAGAGTTCTTAAAACCTTTATAATTTAAGGGTTTCCTAAGTGATAAAAGCATTAGGAGCATCTTTTGTTCTCATGATTGGTCTTTGACCCTAGTTTCTGACACAGAGCTCCTAAATTCCTTATAATTTCCTGGATTATAGGAGTGTGTCTTTTGTTCTAATGAGGCAGTCTTGGTGGGCTCCTGGATAGCATCCACAAGGGCTAGTCCCCAGGAAAAGCAAGCCATGACTAGAAGCTTGGGACTTTTAGTTCCAATCCCCATTCTCTGGCAAGGGAAGAAAGGCTAGAGACCGAGTTAATGATTAATCATGCCTACATGATGAAGCCGTAATAAATATCCCAACAGTATGGTGTTCAGAGAGCTTCTGGGTTGGTGAGGACATCTAGGAGGGTGAAAAAGTGAAAGTGAAGTCGCTCAGTCATGTCTGACTCTGAGACCCCATGAACTCATTGGAGTGTACCAGGCTCCTCCATTCAGGGTTGCCATTTCCTGTTCCAGGGTATCTTCCTGACCCAGGGATTGAACCTGGATCTTCAGCATTGTAGGCAGTCCTTTACCGTCTGAGCCACAAGGAAAGCCCATCTAGGAGGGTAGGACATCTCTGCTCCACAAGGACAGAAACTCCTATGCTCAGGACCCTTCTGGATCTCATCCTATGTATCTCTTCAACTGACTGTTCGTCTGTATCCTTTATTATATCCTTTATAATAAACTGGTAAACACAAGAATTTCCTTGAGTTTGGTGTGCCATTCTAGAAAATTATCAAGCCCAAGCAGGGGTCACAGAAACCCTGGTTTGTAGGTGATTGGTCAGAAGTACGGGTAACAACCTAGACTTTGTGACTGACATCTGAAATGGGGGCAGTCTTGTGGACTCCATTTCTTAACTTGTGGGATCTGATGCGAACGCCAGGTGGACAGTATCAGAAATGAACAGAACTGTGGGACACCCAGCTGGTTGTTGAATAATTGCTTGCTGGAAATTGCACTCTCCCTCTGAGTACCCTCTTTCCCCCACATCCGGTGTCAGAATTACCATGAATTCGAGTTAAAGAGAATTTCCCCAGGCAGAAAACACCACTCAAATGTTTTTTAGTCCATTTGGTTACTTGCTGGTAAGAAAAGGAGCAGCAGGAACCCGGGGATTAAGAAAATACTCTATTCCTGCTCCGTAATGACAAGTAGGATGACCTTGGCTTCAACAGCAAGAAGAAAAGACGAAAAAAGAAAGAAAAAAAAAAGTAACACAGAACTGGTTGTAAGCAGAATAATGTCAAATAAATTATGAGAAACTGTTCTACTCATCAAAGNAAATACTCTATTCCTGCTCCTTAATGACAAGTAGGATGACCTTGGCTTCAACAGCAAGAAGAAAAGACGAAAAAAGAAAAAAAAAAAGTAACACAGAACTGGTTGTAAGCAGAATAATGTCAAATAAATTATGAGAAACTATTCTACTCATCAAAGTATAAAGGAATTTCAAAGGAAGGAAAGGAAGTTAACTAGTATTTATTGACCATATTCATTGGACCACTACCTTATAGTCACTATCTCACTTAATCCTCATCTCAGCAGACTTATTAACCATATTTTCTAGAACAGCTGAGATTTGTAGATGTTAAAAAACTTTCCCTCAAAAAATGATGACTAGCAACTGGCAGAACCGGGTCCTGAATCTAGATATATAATTAGTCTGCTAGGTTAGCAGTTGTTCTCAACTCTAATGAACTGCATCAAAATGACTTGGGGAAACGACTTTAAAATACGAAAATTCTTAAACCCAGAGATCCTGATTCTGTGGGTCTGGGGGTGGGGGTCCAAAAATTTGAATTTCAAACAAGTTCACCATCACAAATGATTTTGACTATTGCTGAACTATATTTTAAAAAAATTATCTGTGAGAGTGATTCTTAACCTTTAGTTCATATCGCTTTACCAGAGAACATGGTCTGCCAGACAACAACTGAATAAAAAGAATCTCTCATTTCAGTGTTTACCGGCATGCTCTCAATGTATTTAATATTTAATGCATTTTAAATTGAGTTGGTACTCAACTGAAACGTGAATAAATGAGCCGTGCAACATGAGTTAAAGTAACTAAATCATTAAACTCTTATGTGATGGCAGTGAGGCTCTGACTTTTGCATTATCTGAAGCAGCACAAGCAAAAGTGAGGTACTGACACAGGATTGACAATTATGTACTTTGATGAACAGGAACATTTAGAAAATAGCCATCTATTATTACAGTCACCTTAGGAAAAAATGATAATTCAACACAAAAAGTATAGAAAGACATGATGTAATATTAAGCTGATTTTTAAACCAAATAAACCTAGCTTTATGAGAAACTCACTACATTGTCTTATTTTTCTCATTTAAATTGATAAAACTTTATCAGGGATCTAAATAGGTCCATGGGTCAGACTATATTTATAGACCAACTAAAGTTCACTGTTATAGGATGTATAAGGAAGAAATTTTAGGACCTAGGAGTAATTTTAGGACTTTAACAGTATTTGCAATTTAATTAAGATAATTAAATTTACCTGTATGAAATGATCTAAGAACTTATAACATGGTATGTTACTATGTAGTACATACTAGGAGAACAAAGAAAAGAGATCTGTGTGGACTAGAGTAGGAAGTGAAGAATGGGTGAAAGAAGTGATAGCTGAATTCAATTTGGCTAGACAGGAAATAGAGGGAAGAGAACCCTAAATGGAAATGGAACAAAATACACCAGGGTGGAAAAAAGCTACTGAGGGCTGACGGTGATGGGAGCTGGGATGATGGTGAGGAGAGCAGTCTGATGAGAACAGAGGGTATGTTTTAAAAGACAGTGAAAGACAGAAAAGACTCACAGACATAGAGAACAGACTTGTGGTTGCCAAGGGGGAGGCCGGGTCCGAGAAGTTGGGGAGCGATGGAAGGGAAGTTTGGAGTCAGTAGACGCAAACTATTACATATGAATGCATGGACAACAAGGTCCTACTGCAGAGTATAGAGAGCAAAGTCTTGGGATAACCCATAAAGGAAAAGAATATAAAAAGGAGAGTGTATATATGAATACACACAGAGTAACTGAGTCTGAGTCATTTTTCTGTACAGTAGAAATTAACACATTATAAATTAACTACACTTAAATAAAACACATGTAGTGGAAGATTAAGTTAAATAAGAAAAGTGGACTGGATGATGTGAGAAACACACTAGAACTGAAAAATGAGTCTAAACATGAGCAGATAAAAGGACATTGTAGTTTCTTACTGTGCTATTGTGATATAATAGAAAATTTGACTTTAGGCCCTGGCTCCTGGCCAGCACTGCTAAAACTTGTAATTTGCTAACTGATAAAGGTGCTAGGAATATTTTTTGTTCTAATAATTGGTCTTTGACCCTAGTTCCTAACACAGAGCACCTAAACACCTTGGGTAATACGAGCATCTTTTGCTCTGAGGCAATCTATGGTGAGCTCCTGGATAACATCAGGATGAAGGCTGATCACCAGAAAGACCAAGCCATGATTGAGGTGAGGTGAGGTGAAGTTGCTCAGTCATGTCCGACTCTTTGCGACCCCGTGGACTGTAACCTACTAGGCTTCTCTGTCCATGGGATTCTCCAGGCAAGAATACTGGAGTGGGTTGCCATTTCCTCCTCCAGGGGATCTTCCCAACCCAGGGATTGAACCTGGGTCTCCTGCATTAGAGGCAGATGCTTTAACCTCTGAGCCACCAAGCTTGGAATTTAGCTGCAATCCCCATTCTTTGGAAAGGGGCCAGAGGTGAAAGGCTAGAGACTGAGTTAGTCATGTCTGCAGGATGAAAGTATGGGGTTCAGAAAGCTTCTGGGTTGAACACATCCACGTGCCAGGGAGCACCCCAACTCAATGGAGACAGAAACTCTCGTGCTTGGGGCCCTTCCAGACCTTGCTGTATGTACCTCACATCCGGCTACTCCTTTATATCCTTTATCATATAACAAACCAGTAGACTTGTTTCCCTGAGTTCTGAGTCATTCTAGCAAATTATTGAAACCTGAGAAAGGAATTGTGGTAACTCCAATTTGTAATCCATCAGTCAGAAGTGCAGATAACAATGTGGGACTTGCAGCTGGCTGCTAAAGGGGCAGCAGTCTTGGGAGAGAGAGCTCCCTGCTAACTTTTGGGCTTTGGCACTAATGCCAAGTAGATAGTGTCCGAAACAACACTGGTTTTTGTGTGTGAGTATTGCAGGGAGGTGATAAAGGCTGGAAGGTATCTGGGCATACAGTCCTTCCTGGGAGGACCCGGGGACACAACCTGAGGAACACAAGAAGGGGTCTGTTACAAAATTAACACTGCCCTTACCAGTTAAAATGGTTTGAGATTTGGCAGTACAGTAGAGTAGCTAAAGACAGCTTCCACTGTTAGACTGCATGGGTTCAAAGTTTGGCTCCTTTTCTAGATGTATGACTATAAACAAATTGTTTAAGTTTTCTTAAGTAACTCAAGTTTCTGGTTTTACATCTGAAAAATGGGAATGGAAAGTACTTCATGCAGTTGTGAGAATTAATGAGAAAATGCTTGGACCTAGCACCTAGAATATCTTCTATGAACATGAACTAGTATTATTTAAATGCTGTATGCAAAAGGTATATAAATGGAAATTGTCTTAATGGGTTATCCTAGGGACAACATTCAGATATCAATTTTGAATTTATATAACGGCCAATTTGTTTATCTGTTGCCTGCTTAACAGTCAGTGAAAACTGAAGGGTAATTTTTTCAAATACTAATGATGAAATTAGATACTCTTACCTGGTACTTATGTAGAAATGTTCTGATAAAACGCACAGATACATCCTTCTTTTTGAGATAATTATGATTAGGGGCTATGGAAAGAAGATGTTGAGAACTTAGAAGTGATTTCCTTCTAAGAGTTCATTAAATAAAGTCCATATTAGAAGATTTACTCTAGATAACAGAAGTCACTAGCATAAAAGAATCTATTGGAATAACAATGTGACACTAAAACTCTGACAAAAAAGCTAGTTATCTCCAGAGTTTTCTGATACTGTCATTATTGGTCCTATTTTTTAACTTCCTTTTACAAAACTTGTTATAAATGATTAATTTTAACATAAGTGTTCACATTTCCTAGCCCTCTTCCCCCAAGAATCTCTTAAACTTCCTTGAAATAACTGTTAGCACTATAGGATATTACAATACCAAAATCAGAAATATTCAGAGTACAAAAATCGTATTTTAAAAAGTCACATTAGACAAATATTTTTATCAATATTCAATTTGTATGGGCTACTGATTTCTTAGGCTCTCTGCTGCTGCTACTAAGTTGTTTTAGTCGAGTCTGACTCTTTGAGACCCTATGGACCATAGCCCACCAGGATCCTCTGTCCATGGGATTCTCCAGGCAAGAATACTGGCGGGGGTTGCCATGCTCTCCTCCAGGGGATCTTCCCAACCCAGGGATCAAACCAGCAACTCCTCTGTCTCCTGCCTTGGCAGGCCAGTTCTTTACCACCAGTGCCACCTGGGAGGCCCAAGGTTCTCTACGCTATGTTACAATAATACAGGTTGATGTGAAAGTTGAGGATAAGATACTAGGAGGTTAAAGTAGAATATACCAAAATTTTGCTTCCTTACATCCGGTTTCGAGTTCATCACAAATTAACAAAGGTCATATATCTTATGGTTTCAGATTAAAAATTTCATTTGAATCCAAAACAAAGATACTGTTTACAGTAATTCAAATGTATAGCCCAGTTCCCAAGTCTAGTAATAAAAATGGACATAGATGAGGAATGAAGTAGATTAACAGATTTGGAATGACTAAAAGGCAATACAAAAACAGACACCTACTTTGAATTCAGTGCTGTTTGTCTTAAGCCTGAACTCTAAATATGTATCTTAAAGCCAACAAATTCAGAATCTAACTTTTCCACCTAGAATACTGTGTTCAATGTTCATCACTCTACTTACTTAGGTAAAAGAAAATGAAAACTTCTAAATTGTGAAAGGTCAACACTAATACAACAGCGCCACCCAGTGAATATGCTGTGGAAACAAAAATGCTACTAGAATTTACCTCTAAATATTAGTGCATCTGTAGTACACCTAGAACTCCAACCTTTTAAATAAAATTATACACTAAAATGCCAGTTCACAATATATAAAAGCATTATTACATATTCATTCATAATTAACTACAGTTAAGATGTAAAAGGAACCCTCCAACACTTGTAAAGAAAGGGTTTTGCCTGTTGGATACTACTTGTAATGTTAACAAACAATAAATGTTAGCTGACAGATCAAAGAGACACACTGTTTTCTCTCATATGAATTTGTTAGGCAGATATAAAAGGACCATATTCCTTTGGCTCGGTAAGTTTTAACTATACTTCACAACACATAGTTTCAAAGATTTCCTGATGCCCTTAATATGAAGTATGTGCTGATAATTTCACTTTTTTTAAGACATAAATAAATATTACTTATGTAACTGAACTGAACAACAGCAACAATGATACGATCATCAAATTTGTAAACAAGTTGATAATGTGACATGGTTAAAAAATGCTATTAACACTATGACTTCATATAGCATTAATATTCTACTCTGATCAGATCACAGGTGGAGTACTGTTTTCAGTTTAAAAGTTCATACAAATAGAGCACTTCTTTCTCATCATTTTTATTTTTCATAGGAAATATAAGCAAATGAGGGAAAAGGCATGAAGAACCAAAATATATACAATAAAATCTTTTGAGCCCCCGTCTCCCTCCTCAGAGACTTCTACTATTAATTTCTCCTGTTAGATGTACCATGTTTAAAAAGGAGTAGTTCAGTTCAACAACGACTGGGTGCCCTGTCTGTGTCAGACATGGTGTAAGGTGCTAGGGAATCCAGTCACTTAGAGTCAGCCCTCGTAGCCCAGCCAGGTGCTTTGTGATAACCTGAAGGGGCAGGATGGGGAAGACGGTGGAGTGGGGTGGAGGGAGGCCCAAGGAGGTGATATTATATAATTACAGCTGATTCAAGTTGTTGTACAGTAGAAACTAACACAACATTATAAAGCAATCTTCCTCCAACTGAAAAATAAGTAAAAAAAAAAGGAATCAGTCCTGTGTAGTAATGGAGACAGACACAAAACAGATCATTTCAACAAAATATAAACCTTTATTTCTTTAAAGTATACAAAGAACATGTCTGAGATTTCTCCCAGTTGCACTATATCTGCCACTTTCATGTGTATCTCCCACAGGCATCTTGAGCTAGACACATCCAAAACTCAATCATCAGCCACCTCCCCCAGTGAGTTCACCTCTACATTTCCTAAATCAGAAAACGCATTCCATTTATCCAGGCTCAAGCCAGAAAACTCTCACTTAGCAGATATTTATCAAGCATCTACAATGTCTAAGAACTTCCAGGCTGTGAACATACGATAGCAAATAGGGTCTTCAATAAAACTTGTTTATGGAACTCTACACTTTATTTCTCTCACCTCTGCCCTTCCAATTCAGTTGTCAAATCTTGCCAGTTCTACTTCCTGAATTCCTCTGGGATTTATATTTCCATCCACACTGGCAATGCCTTAGTACAGGCTGCTATCTTCTTTTCCTTGGATTACTACAATGATGGCCTAACTGGTTTTCCTTCCATTAGTCTTGCCACTTCTCAATTCCATTTTCTCACAGTAGTCAGTCATCACCTAAAATACAAACTTAATCATGTTGAAACCCTTCAAACTTACTATCATCTTTAGGAAGAAGGTCAAATGCCTTAATATTATCAGCAATACTTTTCATGATCTGGGCCTGTTTACTTCCCCAGCCCTGCATCTAGAATCTCTGTTCCTGGACTATGCTCTCTCTCATGTTTGGGCCTTTACGGTTATCTCTATCTTGCCCTCCAGCCTTTAATCTGGCTAATTCCTATCTATTCACAAGCATGGGACCATTCAGACTGAACTACATTTTTTTAATTCCTGTTTCCCTTCCCTATGAGAATATAAGCTTTGTCACATCAATTATTAGATTGATTTTTATATTTACTTGTTCATTATTATATTTCCATATCTAGCTCAGTGTCTAGCACAAAATAAGAGGCTATTTTCTGGATAAATCAGTCAACACTCAGAAAGTCAAAAGGAAAGTCAATTAGCTCAGTCTGTGGATTAGGGAAAGGCTTTTTAGAGGACATCTGAAAAATAAGTAAAGAAAGCAAGAGTTAGACAAAGAAAATCAAGACAGTCCAGACAGTGTCAGTGAGAATATGAAAGTTCTGTAAGTGTAAAACAGCGTTATGAACGAGAAGTGGGTGTGATGGAAGATGATAGTGGAAACATAAACAGTGGTGAGATTATGGAGGTCCTAGGATACAGGCTATGGAGGTAGAGTTTATCTTGTAGGTGATGGTGGAGGTGGCAGGGGGCAGGGGAGGGTTGTAGACATTTAAACAGATCAGTAAAATGGTCAGATGGACAACTGCACTCATCTCACGTGCTAGTAAAGTAAGGCTCAAAATTCTCCAAGCCAGGCTTCAGTAATACATGAACCGTGAACTCCCTGATGTTCAAGTTGGTTTTAGAAAAGGCAGAGGAACCAGAGATCAAATTGCCAACATCTGCTGGATCATCGAAAAAGCAAGAGAGTTCCAGAAAAACATCTATTTCTGCTTTATTGACTATGCCAAAGCCTTTGACTGTATGGATCACAATCAACTGTGGAAAATTCTGAGAGAGATGGGAATACCAGACCACCTAACCTGCCTCTTGAGAAATCTGTATGCAAGTCAGGAAGCAACAGTTAGAACTGGACATGGAACAA